>JAGFNQ010002823.1:269989-336194 GCA_024364735.1 Boesenbergia rotunda
GCAATAATTTATTGATCTCCTAGCTATTCCATTTTCAAATATGGATTGTTCATGGTCTCTCTTTCAAAATATCCTTCCATTCTTACCCTACCAATCACTAACAATGTCATGTTGATCCTTGAAGTAATATCACGGTTATTCACTTTTCTACCAATAGTAGCACCAATCTTTCTTTCCACCTGCAAACCTTGATATTCCTCTTTATTTTTGCAAACTCATCCTCTATCACATCATCAAAGTAATTGATTATTGTACATATTAATCATCTCCCTCAATCATCTTATCATATCATTCTTATGCTCCTCTTTATGCCCCCGGAACTATGGTGCAGCGGTAAAATAACTAATTATTAACTCAGGCATCCGCGGTTCGATCCTTAGCTATGACACATTTTGCAGAAATTTTTTCTTCAAATGGGGCGCGAACCGTGGGACGCTGGGCTTCTAGATTGCCCACCGCGAGCGCTTCCCGATTTACCCTGGTGACCGGTGGAAAACTTTCGTGGAGCTGGGTCGGTCACCTCAGATTCAATTTGTCTGCTGCCTGATTTATTTTACTTATGCTCCTCTTTATGTGGATGTATTTAGAATTTTTTTTGTGGAAGGAAATAATAGCAATCAATAGGGCCTAAGTAATCCCCCGTACTATACAGACCATGTTCTCTCTTTTATTAGAAGATGTCTCAAGGCTATCGTACCATAAAAGATAATTAATTATTATTTTAAGTATTCATGATTCAAATCTCAACTATAGTATATTTTACAAGAATATTTTTTTTAAATGGGATACGAACACTAAAACATTAAGCTTCTGGACCGTCCGCCATGAATACTTTTCAATTTATCCTAGTGACTGATGAAAAATTTCTATAAAATCAAAGAGATCATTTGAATTTCGGCGTTATTCAATCTTGTTAATTTTTTTTTAAATCAGAAGACTTTAAGTCATCTAACCACCACGAATGGAAAAACAGAAAGGACAATCAGCAGAAGTAAATAAACACACCCATTTAAAGGTGCATGAGCAATTTGCAAATTCAGACCATTATCAAAATAGTGCTCACTCATCCAACTTTAGAACGTAAGGAATTATCTAATACGGAGATTATATTTATGTCTAATAACTCTTGGATTTGGAATTTCTAACTTAAAAATATTTGGAATTTAATATTATTACATATATAGTCTGGCCATTGAGTTTTATTAAGTATAAATTTATAGAATAATTTATTTCTTAATATCCCAAACTTTTGGAATGAATGGTAAGCCAAAGAACAGAAACAAAGTAGATCATAGGTTCGAATAAATTCTTCCCCGACAAGAACGCTAGCTACCTCTTCAGAATTCGAGTATAATTGAAGATCTTGGATATAAGTTTAATATGTAAGAGTTCGCATTATAAAATCCGCTTATAAATTATCAGCAAGGACTATTATATATCTCCATGAACTTACGTATAGTGTCAAATAAATAATAGTTCTCACACTATAAGTAATAGTTCTCCATGAAATAATAGAGGTAGTAGATATAATAATTAAAGAAGAATTAATATTTTATGTGTACAAAAGATAAAATAGATAGGCGAGAAAGTAGTTAGAAAAGGAATAGAATTATAGCTCATAGTGGTAGCGAAAAAAATTATGAACGTTGATCCGGGCGTATGATTTTTAGAAGGATTGAGGGCTCGGTCGGGTTCAATTGCCGATCTGAACCGGCAGTTAGTAGGTCTGATCGAAGATCACCCTGGGGGCAGGGCCCAGGGGGCCGATCATCAAGGGTCGGGACCCTCAAGGTCATCCGTCCGAGGTCAAGACCTTCAAGGTCGGACGTCCGAGGTCGGGACCCCCGAGGTCGTCAGTCAGGGGTCAAGACCTTCAAGGTCGGACGTCCGAGGTCGGGACCCTCAAGGTCATCCGTCCGAGGTCAAGACCTTCAAGGTCGGACGCCCGAGGTCGGAACCCCCGAGGTCGTCAGTCCGGGGTCAAGACCTTCAAGGTCGGACGCCCGAGGTCGGGTACTCAGGATCATATGGAGACGATTGAATAATCGAGAGGCTTTCCTATCGCATGAGCTCTTCTTATCAGATACTCAAGAGATAATCCCCTCTGACATGATCATTATCTGGCAAAGCCGCCACTAATAAAAGGGGGAACAGAAGAGACACATTAGGCAATGTGTCAGGCGTTTATGAGGGTCAGGCGGCTATGACAGTTTCACAGCATTAAATGCGGCCGTCAATATCACTATCTGTCAACTGACCATCCCTTAATGAGATTTGCCATCCCCGACACAGCAGAGAGTTGCCTCTCTCCTATATAAACCCCCCTTGAGGCTCCAAAAGGGGCTCGCTGCCATTTTTGCAACCACTCCACCATATTGAGAGCCCAACTTCGGTCCGACCTCCCAAACTACAGCAGACCGGGTCGGCTTGGTGAGATCGAGTCATTCCGAGAGAGAATCGATCTTCGCTTGTCGACGGGATCAAACGTAATTAACATATATACATCTTAAATAGGATTGGATGAAGATGTCATATTTGAAGGCGATCGTGCGGTTAGGGATGGCAATTTTCCCCGCGGATTTGGATATCCGAGGGGAAAATCCGAAACGGAGCGAGTTTGGGGAGGTATTATCGGGTTTAGATTCGGATTTGGGGATTTTTAAAAATCCCCAAAACAGATTGGGGTGGATATGGGGATGCTATACCCATCCCCGAACCCGCCTCGATATCTTTAATAAATTAATAATAATTATTAAAATAATTTCAATAATATTAATATTAAAGATTTGTTAAAACCCTAATGAGTAATGGAATCGTCACCCACTCACCGCCTCCCACAAGTTTTTGATTCTCTTCAACCCTTCTGTCTCGTCTCCCAGCCGCCACTCACCACTCGCCCGACAAGATCTCCTTTTGCTCCGCACTCTTCGTTCTTAGCCAGATCGCCTTCGAAATTTTTTTGAGGATATGGAAGAGACCGACTTCGATTCGAAATTTTTTTTGAGGATATGAAAGCTATTAGATTTTATGATATTATGTAGGCTATTAGATTTTGTATCCATACACAGTTGCATTTTTGCTACTAACTTTGAGTTTTTAACTTGGAAAAAAATGGATATTTCAAGTGGGGATGGGAACGGGGATGGAGATTTACTCCTCATGGGTTCGGGGACGGGGATTTCCCGATTAAGTAGAGGCGGGGATGGGGACGGGGATGAAGATTTACTTCGGGGACGGGTAAGGGGACGACAAACCCGTCCCCGATCCGCCCCATTGCCATCCCTACGTGCGGTCAACAAGAGTGGGGTGAATTGCCCTTGAAAAATAAAGACACTATCTTCTGTTTCTCTCAACAAACATGAAAATTAATTGAAAATAAAAATAATAACATCAAAATTAAATAATACAGAAAAAGAAAGAGGTCAAATAGTTTACTTAGTTTGCAACCAGAGGGTTGCTAATCAAAGACAGAATAAAGTGCAGATCTCCTAAATAACTCCTTCTGGTGGAGAAGTCTCTTACACGGTGAAAAACTTAGAAAATAGAGATAGCTAAACTGAATTTCGTTTACGGTGAATGATACTTTGGAACTTAGCTCTGGTGATGTATTTACGACCCCGGAAATTTTTATCCGAACGCTAACATGGCACAATAGGGGCGCCCGAGTACTTGAGGGCGCCTGACATGTGGCCTGGAAGTTATCCGCTTCGCAACGTCCGCAAACAACTAATCTGTGGATAAAAATAGATTTGACAGCGCATGTATGCACTGGGGCACCCGGGAATAGGGGCGCCCGAGTGCTTGGGGGCACCCTCATTCTGGGGCGCCCTTAAGCACACAGGTGCCTGAGAGCCTTTGGGTTAACCCAATGCTTACCAGTCTCCCACCGAGCTGCTTTGGGTGATCTCGGACCTTCCAGAGTGGGGCTTACCCGAACCCTCCTCCGACTTTCTCCACGAGCGTGCTTCCTCCCGGCTTCTCGTCCCTTGGACGTCGTGCGCTTCCTTGTCGCTCCACTGACGTACTCTTCCGCAGACCTCCGCGTCCTTCGGATGCACCGAGCCTATTGGTTTCCTTCTCGTGCCATCATTCTCGTCTGCTGCGACTTCCGCTCGACTTCCTGCGCTCCTAAGCTCCTGCACACTAAGACACAGGGATCAAAACAAAACATGACCTAACTTGACTCAGTTGACCACATAAAAACTTACCTGGGGTATTAACAATATCCTCCTTTTTGATGTGCATCAACCGGAATTAAGTTAGGGTAAACGAGCATAAAAATAGGAATGAATAAATAACAATGTAAGTATTAAATTTTTTTTTGAAACTAAGTCTACCCCTTAACGTAATCATATTTCTCCTCCTTTGATCACATCAAAAACTTAAAATATATTAAGGGAAATTCTAACACTTACAAGAATTTATGAAAGCTTAATCCAACATCCAAAATTTTCGAAACTTTTTCAAAAGATTTTTAACACAATAAATAGTTTTTAGAAAATCTAATTTTTCAAATTTTTATCAAAAATTAATATTTCAAATGTAAAGTCTAATTTTGTAAAAATAATTTTCAAAAATTAATCAAATTTTTATTAAGTTAGAATTTTGATAGACTTATCTCCAGAAAAATTATTAAAGTGAAAATAATTTTCTAACTTTTTGAAAATAAATTTTGAATTCAATATTAATAATTTGGAAAAAGAATTTTAAATTTTGATTTCGACATCAAATATATTTGAAAATTTTTTGCTTAGAGAATAATCAACATATTCAAAAAAATCAAATTCAATGAAATTAATTTTTTAAAGTATTTTTAAATTTTAAAAATATATTTTCAAACAAAAAATCGTAATAAATCCGTTTATCTGTTAAAAATTTCAAAAAAATCCTGTAGATAGACCAAACAGACTATATCAATAAAAAATATTAAAATAATTTTTCTACAAATAATTATCTTAAAAAGAATTTTAAAAAATTACAACTAAAGTATTTAATTAAAAAAATGATAAATAATATCTAACAATTCAATACTAATTTTGGGATTCAGTATAAATTTTTGCCAATGGGATTAACTTAGAATTTAGATGGAATATATCATTTGAGATTTTTTATAATTTGGCCCTGTGAAATTTAAAATACTAAATAAGTTTTCCAAAATATTTAAATTTTGAATTTGAGAACAATTTGAACATGCATGGTTATTTTTTAATTTTTCAATTTGAGACTTCAAATTTTTATTTTCAAATTTTAACTTATTAAATAATTCTAGTAGACAAGAAGATGATAATTCTTTAGTTGTCGTTTCCTTGAGATTTGTGAGTTCGATGATTAATTCTTTTATCCTCACGTGTAGATGCGCCACTGTCTCTCATTCTTCCTTCCGGAGGTTAATGAGTTGATTCTGAAGGATATCTCATCGTGCCAGCTTCACTTCTGAGATTCCTTCGTGCAACTTCAAGAATTTCTCCCACAGCTCTTTCGCTAACTAATAAGTCCCAATTCGGTTGACTTCTTGTGAAGGTAATATGGTTAGCAGATGAAATTCTGCTTTCCCGTTTGCTACAAAGTCCGCCTGCTCCTTCTTTGTCCATACGCTTTCATCTTTGGGTTTGACGTCGGTGTCCTTGGGAGCTACAAAATTATTTTTCATGATTAATAATAAAATCAAAATCTGTTTTAAAGAATACTTGCATCTTGCGCTTCCAACTCGCGAACTCCCTCTCGACCTTTGATGAGTAGATGACTGGTCTGACCATGTTGTTAATTGCTTTAGATGGCGGTTAGTCCTTCTAGAGCAACCTCGCTCTGATATCAATTGAAGATGATCGTGCGGTCGACAAGAGGGGGTGAATTGCTCCTGAAAAATAAAGACACTATCTTTTGTTTCTCTCAAGAAAGATGAAAGTTAATTCAAAATGAAAATAATAACATTAAAATTAAATAATACAAAAAAAAGAAAGAGGCCAAACAGAGTGCAGATCTCCTAAATAACTCCTTCGGGCGGAAAAACCTCTTATACGGTGAAAAGCTCAAAAAAAAAATAGAGAAAGCTAAACTAAATTTCATTTATAGTGAATTATACTTTGGAAGTGAGCTTTGGGGGTCTATTTATAGCCTCGAAAACTTTTATCCCAATGCTGACGTGGTACAATAGGGGCACCCAAGTGCTTGAGGGCGCCTGACACGTTGCACGGAAGTTATCCGCTTCGTAACGTCCACAAAGAGCTAATCTATGGATAAAAATAGACTTGAGGGCGCCTGTATGCACTGGGGCGCCAAGGAATAGAGGCGCCTGAGTGCTTGGGGCACCCTCATTCTCGAGCACCCGAGAGCCTTTGGGTCAGCCCAATGCTGACCAGTCTCCCGCTGATCTTCTTTGGGTGATTTCGGGTCTTCCAAAGTCGGGCTCACCTGAACCCTCCTCCGACCTTCTCCTCGAGCATGCTTCCCCCCGGTTTCTCATCCCTCAGACGTTGCACGCATCCATTTCGCTCCACCGGCGTACTTTTCCGCAGACCTCCGCGTCCCTCGGATGCACCGAGCCCATCAGCTCCCTTCCCATGCCATCTTTCTCATCTGCTGCGTCTTTCGCTCGATTTTCTGCACTCCTAAGCTCTTGCACACTTAAACGCAGGGATCAAACATAACAAGACCTAACTTGACTCGGTTGACCACATCAAAACCAACCTGGGGTACTTATAAAATTAAATTTTTGGACAACATAGATGATGTATTAAAAAATATTCCGGCAAATTAAATGATTTTAATATGAGACAATCTAAATTGATATGTCGGAGTGAAATATAAGAAATTTAAGAAGGTGCGTGAGGATTATAGGTTGGAACAAGAAATGAAAAAAAAATTATATTAGATTTTGCGATAACATATGATCTTATACTAACTAATATATTTTTTTTAGAAAAAAAGGAAGAACACTTATTCACATTCAAACGTAGGACTAATATATCGCAAATTGTCTTTCTTATGGTAAGAAAGAGTAGAAGATAAATAGAAAGATTTGTAAAGATTACATGACCATCCCCAAAGAAAGTTTAATTATCCAACCATAGTTGAAAATAGTACAAGTATTTAAGGAGAATATACACCTCAATTATAGTAAAGTTTACATGACCATCCCTGAAGATTTGTAAAGATTGCATGACCATCCCTGAAGACTGCATGACCATAGTACAAGATTTGTAAAGATTGCATGATCATCTCTAAAGATTGCAAATTGACTTTCTTATATTGAATATATACCTCAATCATAGCATTAATAGAAGAAAAATATACATGACTCCTGCAAAACATATTTAAGGATAAAGGAGTACAAGTATTAGGTAAAAAATATAGTGACTCTAATACGACATGGGATAAGATGATATCAAAATTGAAAATAGTAGCTAAGAATGTATTCAGTGAGTCAAAGGGGTAAGCACCACTAAGTAAGGAATTTGAGTGGTGGAATGAGAAAGTATATAGAAAGGGAAAGAAAAACTAACAACCTATAAAGAATTATATATTTATAAGAATAAAAAAATCTTTAAAAAATATACAATATCTGATAAAGAGGCTAAGAAGATAGTGAATGAAGTAAAGAATGTAACTTTTGAACGATTATATCGAAAATTGAATATAAAAGAATGTCCAAGAGACATTTATAGAATAGAAAAGTGAGAGAAATGAAGACAAGAAATCTTATCCAAATAAAAAGTATTAAAAATTAATATTATAGGGTACTAATAAATAATGGAGAAATAAAAAAGCGGCGGAAAAGATATTTTCATCAACATTTTAATTAAGGTTTAGATGATCAACTTAATTACGTAATTTAAGTAGGTTAAATGAGTATAAAAATTTAAATTTTTATCGTAAAGTTCAAACTTAGAAGTAGAATAAGTTTTAAATGAGATGAAAAAATCGTTAGACAAGATGATATTCCAATAGAGGTATAGAAGTGCCTAGGAAAATAAGGTATTAAATGACTTACAAAATTATTAAAAGTTCACTATTTGAACGTACATTCTCTATGTATATGATTTGATCTTAACTCATTTACGGAATGTCCACACTATGATTCATAACATAAAAGAAATTGTGATTGAATCACAACCAGTGAGCATATCTATATGTATAATTATGAATGTATTGAAATAATCCTTAGTTAATGAATTGATGAGTTCGAACATCATCGATTCTATGAGACTGACACGTGTTATGCTCTTTGGTTTACCCAAGCAGTTATTCCTCACTGGCTAGAGATATTGAGATGTTGAGAGTTAAACGTGGATGCTAGTTAAGAGTAACTATAAGACTTTATATGGTTCTATACATATATAGATATGTTAATGAAGATCTCATTGTAGCTTAAGTTGGGGTTTCCTTTGACTTGAGGTATTTAAGTCATCTTGATCATGAAGGCTTATATTTTGACAACTTAAGCAAACATCTCCTTATAAGTGTAGAGTCGGGATGATTAGGTATAAATCAAAGTACTCAGGATTATTACACAAATTCTTTGGTTAAAGTATAACATGTCAAGAGTAAGGTACTCTTGGACATATTATCTGAGTAATTTGAATACACAGGATAATGAAGAAAGACTTGAGCTAGGTGTGACGTAGTCAGTCTAGTGGAGACTGACATATAGATCATATCCTGAATTAAGTGGGTATAAGATGATGAAAGAAACAACATTATAGCTGTTGAAGGGTTTAGAAAGTGGTTCTGAGATTAACCATTGATTTTCGATCAACTGGGGATCATGATATACTACTTGGTGTCATTCAGGATATATTCATAATTAATGGTTAATTGTGAATAACTAACATAGCCGGGAACCTATTGGGTCACACACACTACAAGTTTATCCAAAAAACTTAAAACAAGTTTGAAAATTGCTATCTTAGATTGATCGAGAGAGATTGAGTCTGGTTGGATCAAACGAAGGATAAATATGGAAAATATTTTGTCGAAACGGAAGCGCGGATGAGCTACATCTTTTGAAGATGAGATGGACTCTCTTTGGTTTAAGTAATAATCAAATTGGTTTGGTTCTAATTAAAAGAGATTTTGGTTGATGAACCAAAGGATTGTGAACGGACATGGTTTGGTCTTGAACCAAACTTAAGTTAAATTGTATGAATTGTGGGCTGGTGGATTGGGTTTTGGATTGGATCCAACCACAATCAATAAGAAGAGAGTATATAAGCTAATGTTTAGAGATTAATTAGGGCTTTCCATTTAATCAGAACCCTAGCCTCTCTCTTCTCACTAGCGCCGCCGCCACCATCTCCCGATGTTGCCCTTCGCTGGAGCTCCAATAGCCGCTGACCATCGTCGGGTTGAAAATAGCCGGGAACCTATTGGGTCACACACACTACAAGTTTATCCAAAAAACTTAAAACGAGTTTGAAAATTGCTATCTTAGATTGATCGAGAGAGATTGAGTCTGGTTGGATCAAACGAAGGATAAATATGGAAAATATTTTGTCGAAACGGAAGCGCAGATGAGCTACATCTTTTGAAGATGAGATGGACTCTCTTTGGTTTTATTAATAATCAAATTGGTTTGGTTCTAATTAAAAGAGATTTTGGTTGATGAACCAAAGGATTGTGAACCGACATGGTTTGGTCTTGAACCAAACTTAAGTTAAATTGTATGAATTGTGGGCTAGTGGATTGGGTTTTGGATTGGATCCAAACCCAATCAATAAGAAGAGAGTATATAAGCTAATGTTTAGAGATTAATTAGGGTTTTCCATTTAATCAGAACCCTAGCCTCTCTCTTCTCACTAGCGCCGCCGCCACCATCTCTCGATGTTGCCCTTCGCTGGAGCTCCAATAGCCGCCGGCCATCGTTGGGTTGAAGCCACCTCCGTTAGGTGCCAATATCTGCCAATGTTGGACACGGGCAGTGACAACTAAGGTGCGAACATTGTCGCTGCCTGCTGCCCATGCAAAGCCACCGCGCGATAGCCCTTTGGAAGGGTTGTCCATCCGACTATCAGGCACGTCGAGTCGTCCGACAACCATCAACTCTTCAACAACTCTTTAAGCCTTTAGACGGCGAGGAGAAAAACTCTCCTTGTTTTTGTTGAGTGCTTCTAACCGCCCACACATCAGTTGTGCATCGCCAGAGTGCCTGTCTGTTAAGCCTCGAAGAGCCGCATGTTCGACGAAAATCGAACAGCACATCTTCTGTACGACAAACAATACGAATATTGTACATACATAATATGACCTCCATTGCCTCCACACATATCCCATCCAATAATATAGTAAATAAAGAGTAAACAGAGAGAAATAAATATTCATCACCACTAATATAAATGTACCATCGCAAAACCAAACGCCAAAATGCCCTCTGGGTAGACCGACAATGTAAATACATAAAATCATAACATGCGCGACAAGTCCACAATGCATATACAAAATAAAAGTATATCCCAACCATAACCAAAGGAAAATACGGAATAAATGAAACCACTATGAGGCAAGCAGGATTGGCTGCTGAGCTCTCCTGGCAGCGCCATCCTGAAAAGGAAAAACAAACAAACGATTGTGAGTACAAGGAGACTCTGTAGGTATATAAACAGATAAATATGCATGACTTTAAAAAGGTCATGCAACAATAGTATAGTAGTAAATAGATACAGTCTCATAGGGAAAATCAGAATACATGATCGGTACACTTCCTGTAAGTATATACCCATATCAAACTTACCCGCTGCAGGGGGTAAGGTCATAAATCTCTGAACCTGAATGGTCACCAAGCCATAAACAAATAGAATACCTCCCGTATGTCCATGTCATCCCAAATGCAACAATCGTAGCTCAAACAAATGTAGCAAACAGAAACAAATACAATCTATGCAGTGTGTACATAATGCAATGACATGGTCACTCCTGACATCAGTCAGCCACTGTCCCCAATTATGGGTGAGGTCGAGTGGGTAGGGTTATACCAATTGTACGCACTTTGCTGTCACTGTTCCTAAGCGACCAAGTGGACAGGATGTTGATGAAGGACACCCTCCTACCCCATGTTATTTGAGGGAGCACCGGTCTCATCTCCTCATATCACGGAAATGAGGAGGGATTCCTATCTGCTACCACGCTGCGGAAACCACTACCCATGAACTGTCGAGTGGAGTCTAAACAGGGTAATTACACACATCCTCCTGATAGTACTGTTGATGCAGTCTGACCCTGATTGTTGTTTTGGTGTTGACACCGATTTTAGTTTAGGTTGATGATTATGATGATTATGATTAAGTCATGATCGAGGATTAGACATGGTATGGAAAATCCTAGCCTGGAGGGCTAGGTGTTGGAAAATCCTAACCTGGAGGGTTAGGTGTGAGAAAATCCTAGCTTGGAGGGCTAGGTGTTGGAAAAGTCCTAATTCGGAAGAGGTGGGTGAAAAGTCCTAGCTTGGAGGGCTAGGTGAAAAGTCCTAACTTGGAGGGTTAGGTGAAAATTCTCATCTTGGAGAGTTAAGTGAAAAAGTCCTGGCTTGGAGGGTCAGGTCCTAACTTGGAGGGCTAGGTTTGAAGTGTTGGGTGAAAAGTCCTAGCTTGGAGGGCTAGGTGAAAAGTCCTAACTTGGAGGGTTAGGTGAAAATTCCCAACTTAGAGAGTTAGGTGAAAAATCCTTAGCTTGGAGGGCTAAGGTGGATGAAACCCTAGCTTGGAGGGCTAGGTTTGAGTCCCTGGATCGGTCTGGTGACTGATCAGGGATATTGGCACGCTGCTCCTTCGTGGATCGGTCTGGTGACCGATCCAGCGATGACTGATCGGTATGGTGACCGATCAGGGAGCACACAGTGAGGTTGGAAACCTACTGTGTTACACCTGATCGGTCCGGTGACCGATCAAGGAGCAGGCAGCTTCCTCACTGCCTTGCTCCTGATCGGTCTGGTGATCGATCAGGGAGCGAAGAGTGAGTGAGTTCCCTTGCGGATCAGGTCCTGAACGGTCCGGTGACCGATCTGGATCACTGTACAGATCGTTCCGGAGAACGATCAAGTGTCGCGGACTCCATCTTACAACCGATCAGGCTGGAGCCTGATTGGTCAAGGAGCTACCTGATCGGTCTGGTGACCGATCAGGCTTCACTCTGATCGGTCTGGTGACCGATCAGGCTTGTGTTGCCACGAGAGCTGGGAGTCCCAGCTAAGCGATGGATCAGTCTGGTGACCGACCCACGAGCCCTGGATCGGTCCGGTGACCGATCACTTTAATTCAAATTACATTGTCAGACGCTCTGATCGCGTCTGAGCATATCTGATATACTGCGCCTGATCTCTGATCCTTTGATTTCTTGCTTGATATGCTGCTCTAACCCACTGATTAAGCTGCAGGTGACAGGGGAGGATTCAAACACTCAAGGAGAGTCAATGGTGGTCTTTCCTTGGAGTAGGTTTGTCTGTTTTCCATCCCAGGTTGCAACGGGCCCTGGCGCTGGCTGGAGCTGCTGTCTAGGGCTGGTCTGAGGGAAGCTCAGGAGGTCCAGAAGGGCTCAGTGGTGGATGGTGGTTGCAGGAGAGCAACTGGAGGCTGCTGTGGGATGGTGACCTGGAGCTATGTGGAGAAGACTTAAGCGCCGGTTGCGAGAAGTCTTCAACATTGCTGCGAATCAGTATTGCTTAAAAGTTTTGTGCTTGCTGCGTGCTAGTGTTCTTACTGTTCCATCATTCCTGAGCAAGCCGTTGAGATCTGAGAAGCAACCACCCCTTGCTTGAGCACTCGGAGGAAGGAACAAGAGGCTTGAAGTCCAACAGCGAGAAGACACGGAGAAAGGGATTCTTGCGTGAGATCGTCATTGGGTGGAGCTTGGAGAAGCCTGCTGTGTTCTTGTCTTTGCTAAGTGCTAAGTAAGATTTTCCTTGTGTTTCATTGAGCTCAAAACCATATCCTTGATTGAAACGCTGTGGAGAGGTTTCTCCACCGAGAAGGAGGTTGCTTTCTATCCGGTGTTAACTGGGGCTTGATCTGCCGACGATCAAGGGATCGCCTACCTTAAGGGCATGTCAAGGAGTAGGGGCAAGTTATCCCCGAACCTTGTAAACCCTCCTTGTTAGCGATCTTGCTAGTTGGTTTCGTCTGTTTTTGTTTCCTGCATTTCTGAACTCTGTTTCTATTGTTTCCGCTGTCGTGCTACTAATCGTGAAGTGCAGAGAAACCCTAAAGCGCCCTAAAGAGAAAGAAGTTTGTGTCTGGCTATATTCACCCCCCCCCTCTCTAGCCATCCGGGTTCCAACAAGTACTACTAACCCATGAGTGACAGTGTGTGCAGATCCTGATATGAATTATGACCCGTCTCAACCACAAGAGAGTCAAGGATCATCAGTTATGTAATAATCAAAGATGGTGCATGACGCTAACACACACACTACTCATCAAGCAAACCTCAAAATGACATGCACAGGTCTGAAACATAAATCATGACCTACAAATAATCTACTAAGCATGTAATAATGCTAGGTATTAATAAATGTCAAGTATATGACATACAAATATTCCTATGTACATATACTCTAACATAATAAGAATATCAAACATAAAGACTGTATTGAAGATAAACTTTGAATATGTCAAAAAGTCAAGCAGGATAAATAAAGAATAGATAAAAGTAAATTCTATTACTATCCATAAAAGAAACTATGCATAGAAACCTAATGATATCTACAGAGATAAGTCAGAAGATATCCTCCTCGTAAATGACTCGTATAATATCGAAAAGAATTTCCCATCCAGCTAATCCGTGTTCAATCAGGGTCCTGTAATAAATGACATAACTTTAGCTATTATAATAGATGATATTTAGCTAAACAAACTATCCTAATTAATTAGAGGCATCCTAATTATTTCATTTTATTTAATTAACCATAAATGTTAACTCATAATTATTCTAAGTTACCAAGATTAAATTAAATTAAGGTTTAGCCTAAACCTAAACTAAGATCCAATCCAAAAGTAAGTGAACTCCAACACCTTAACCAACAGCCAAAATTGGGAAACCTTCCAACCAAAATGAGACTTCACAATATCAGTTCATCACAAAAAATCAAACTCCAAACAGGGCACAACATTAGGAAGCTCATGGCAAAGGAAATCCAAGAGCTCACAAAGACTTCCATCATCAACAGATCAAAGATTAGCTTCCTATCTATTAACCCAAACCTCCAACCACACAACTCCTTATTTCCAAACTAAAGAAAACAATTCCATCTCCCAACCACTGATCTAAACCGAAACCAATCACAAACTTGCATCCAAGACCTGGTAATGAAATTCTATGAAAACCAAACTCCCAATAGCAAGATGCTCATGACAAGGAAGATTAAAACAATTTAAACAAATCCAAAAACAAGTCGCAATTCCACATCCGAAACATTACTCTTTACCACTGATCTAAAACAAATAACATCAGTAACATAGAAGCATAAATCCCAGCCATAAGACTAAACTCGAAACCAAATTCCAACAGAGGAAAATCTAAATCAAGAATCTGCAACCTCAAACAACGATCAGGTCTAGGTTAGTCGGGTGAAGACGAGTGATGAGTGATTGTACTCGGGGTTGAAACCCTAGATTTAGCGTTTGAGCAGTCGACTGTTGCATGCAGCAGTCGACTGATCTTCTGTACAGCCGACTGGTGTCGATTGGAATTCGAATGTTGGGTTGTAACGTTCGAATCCGAGTGGACCAGTCGACTGGTGTTGGCATCAGTCGACTGATAACGGTTGGAACAGTACCGAGCTCTATTTAAGAGTCCTCAGTTTAGCTGAGCAAAGGTTGACGAAATAAACTTGGGTAAAGGTTATTAGTAGTCTACAAGTGCTCAGGAGTTGTTGCAAGGTTGTGACAATGTTTCTCCAGCCACAAGGAGTGATGCGAGCTAGCCGGAGGCTTTTCGAGGAATCATCGACCGACAGATCGGGATCGTCCACCATACAGACAACCGTAGAGTAGGAGTATTATCTCCGAACTACATAAAGGTTTCGTGTTAGTATTGTTTTAATTTGTAGTTTGTATTTTGGCTTGCGCTTACAAACACGTGTAGGAAGAAATCGGTGAATTAAGTGGGTGATCGACTATTCACCCCCTGTAGCCGACACATCGATCCCCAACAAATGATATCAGAGCTGGAGTCGCTCGTCTACGAACTAACCGTCAGGAGAGCAAAGGCGCTAGAGGAAGACGGACTCAGAAGGTCCGCTAGGATGGGATACTCGAATCCCACCTCCATATGATCGAGACGACTTCTATTATTGGAGGAAGAGGTTGGAGACTTGGTTCTAAATGGATTGGGACCATTGGACCACATTAGAGGTTCCATTCGAAGCTCCAACGGACAAGAAGGGAAAACGCCTCCGACCTCAGTATTGGACCAAGGATCAAAAGGAGGAAGCAGAGGCAGATAAGGAGGTAACGAGAATTATTTTAAACTTATTACTTCGACTGCTTTGTGTTCACCTTGGGGGCGCCCGGGACACTCCGGGCGCCCTACTCAGTTGTTGCCTCACTCCTTTGAGGCTCTCTGAGCTGCAGACACTCGTTCCTTCGGTCCTGCATCCAGGGTTAGTCCAAAACAACATAAAGTAATAATATTTAAGTTTTATACAGCCTTAGCTGTCTTGGTTCTGACTTTGGTCTCCAAAATGGAGCCCTAGGTCGAACCGACGCCTACTGTTCCCTCGACGGGGAACGCGTCCTCACCTACTCCTCTCGGGAGAATGTACCTGATGCCAACCGGCTCCTCCGGTTGGACTTTTGCCTAGCGGTCCTTCGCCAGGTCTTGGATACCAAGCTGTCCTTCGCCCGGTGCCTAGCATTCCTTCGCCAGGTTTTCAATCCCAAGCTGTCCTTCGCCTGGTGCCTAGCATTCCTTCGCCAGGACTTCAGTACCCTGGCATTCCTTCGCCAGGTGCCTAGCTGTCCTTTGCTAGGGCTTTGTACCCCGGCATTCCTTCGCCAGTGCCTAGCAGTCCTTCGCTAGGGCTTTGTACCCCGGCATTCCTTCGCCAGTGCCTAGCAGTCCTTCGCTAGGGCTTTGTACCCTGGCATTCCTTCACCAGTGCCTAGCAGTCCTTCGCTAGGACTTTTTCCTGCACACTTGAGTAACATGTTAGATAACATTTATACCTTAACTTTTGAGCCCTGTTGCCATTATCAAAACTCAGGTTCGACTTGGGTGCTTTCTGCACCAACAATCTCCCCCTTTTTGATTTATGGCAACCCTGGTTCAAAAAGTTAAGTTAATCAAAGCATATAAAAATTACCTTTTGTTCCCTCCCCCTGGAAGGAATCTCTCCCTAAATTTTTCAAAAATTCGTGGGATTTTTGAAAATAGATTCTAAGTCTAAAGATGGTTTTAACTTAGAAAATTTTAAGCTTTAAAGCTATATTTTTCCAAAATGATTTTCGTTGTGTACTTGGAAAAATTTAACCACTTTGACAAATTTTGAAAACTTTAAGAAGGATTTTGAAAACTTAAGTTTTGAGTACTGAAGAAAAAAAATTTTGACGCCTTAAGTTTAAAGTACTCAACAGTTTTGAAAACTTTATGTTTTAGAGTACTTAGTGAAGTTTGAAAAACTTAAGTACTTCTGAAAACCTTAAGTACTTAGAAAATTTTAAGTATTTGGAAAAGTTTTTGAGAAGCTTAAGTACTTAGAAAAGTTTTGAAAGGCTTAAGTACTTTAAAAAGTTTTTAAAAGCTTTAAGTCTTTAGAAAAAACTTAAGTACTTTGGAAAGTTAAGTGCTTAGAAAAATTTTGAAAAACTTTAAGTACTTAGAAAATTTTTGAAAAGCTTAAGTACTTAGAAAATTTTTGAAAAGCTTAAGTACTTAGAAATTTTTTTTGAAGAACTTAAGTACTTAGAAAATTTTTGAAAAACTTAAGTACTTTGAAATTTTTTGAAAAACTTAAGTACTTTGAAAATTTTTGAAAAACTTAAGTACTTTTTGAATAAAGGATAGAGTTTGAAATTTTGAGAGTTAGAGAAAATTTTTTTAAACTAATAAAAAGGAAAAAAATTTTAAACTAAGAAAAAAAATTTTAAACTCTCTCCTTTCCTATCTCTCCCTCTTTGCCATATATCAAATACAAGTAAATACAGCAGAAACAGAATAATTAAATTGCATAAAGGAAAATAACTTGCGTGATTTTGCTGTACTGAACCAATTCATGATAAGAATAAACCAAATCAGTTTCAATTTCCTCTTTTAGGGACCTGTCTAACCCAATTAGCTACTTACTAACTGTTATAAATAGTAGTTTTTGCTAGGGTTAGTCAAGTTAAGTGTTCTGTTCAAGTTAGATTTTCTAAACTTGATACTTAACTTGATTACTGTGTAAGTTGTATTTAGTCCCCAATTACTGCAGATGCACTGATCTACATCTTGAATTAAGGCAAAGACCTAAGCATCTCAACCCATTCTAGGTTATCAATCAAAAGTACCCTAAGGTGCTTGTGAGATGCTGGCTTTAAATCTATAGGTGCATGCAGTTCTAGGGTTAGGGCCTAGGCTAAGTCCATTTACGAAAAAGCCCTAGTTTTGAAGGGGGTAGTTTTGAAAATAAAACTAAGTCAAAAACTTTATTTTAAAACTTTTTAAAACTGAATAAAAGCTGATTTTAAAAGCATTTAAAAACTATTTTAAAACTGATTTTGAAATGAGTAAAGTAGTAAGAAAACCAAAAAAAATAAACCTATTCTACCAAGCATAATCCTAACTGCCTTCTTAGTGAGCTGAACTCAGACTCAGGTAGGGGTTTAGTAAATATGTCAGCTAAGTTAGATTTAGAGTCTATATGCTTAAGTATTATTTCACCCCTGGCTACATGGTCTCTTACAAAGTGATGTTTAACTTCTATGTGTTTAGTTCTGGAATGTTGGATTGGATTTTTAGTTAGATTAATTGAGCTTATGTTGTCAATAAAAACCTGAGTTTGGGTGTAGTTGAGCTGGAAGTCCTTAAGAGTGTGCATCATCCATAAAAGTTGTGCTACACACTCCCCTAAGGCTACATACTCAGTTTCAGTTGTGGATAGAGCTACACAGTGTTGTTTTCTGCTGCACCAACTTACTAGACTATTTCCTAATAGTTGGCAGCTTCCACTTGTGCTCTTTCTATCTAATTTACAACCAGCGTAGTCAGAATCTGAATATCCTGACAAATCAAAAGTTGAAGCCCTAGGATACCAAATCCCTACATTTAGGGTGCCCTTAACATATCTTAGTATTCTTTTTAGGGCTGCTAAGTGTGTTTTCTTAGCACATGTTTGGTATCTAGCACACATTCCTACAGAAAAAAGGATATCAAGTCTGCTAGCTGTAAGGTACAGTAGACTTCCTATCATAGTTCTATAGAGTTTAAGGTCTACTGGTTTACCATCAGGGTGACTGTCTATTTTTATATTAGTAGCCATGAGGGTACTTATGCTTTTAGAGTTATCCATTTTAAATTTCTTTATTAATTCTTTAGCATATTTGGATTGATGGACATAGTTTCCATCCTTAGTTTGTTTAATTTGTAAGCCTAGGAAAAAGTTAAGTTCACTAACTAAGCTCATTTCAAATTCATTTTCCATTATTTTAACAAATTCTTTTAGAAAGTTTGAGTTGGTGGACCCAAAGATTATGTCATCTACCTAGATTTGGGCAATAAATATATCTTTTCCTAGGGTTTTAATAAATAAGGTTGAGTTAATTTGACCTTGTTTAAATTCTTTAGAGATTAAGTAAGTAGTTAAGCGTTCATACTAGGCCCTAGGTGCTTGTTTTAATCCGTATAGTGCTTTAGTAAGTTTATAAACGTGGTCAGGTCTTTCTAAGTCCTCAAACCCAGGGGTTTGTCCTACATAGAGCTGTCAATTTGGGTTGGGCCCGTCGGGTTGGCCCGCCCCGCCAATCAATTTAAGCGGGTTGGGTTAGAATTTAAACAACCCAAGCCCGCCGCGGGCCAACCGGCCTAGGCCTGCGACCCGCACGGGTCGGCCCGCGACGGGCTTGGGTTGGCCCGCGGGTTGAGAATCACATGTTAGTTAAGTTTTATGACAATTTATTATCTTTCTTTGTTATTATTTTGAAATAAAAAATAATATTTTTCATTACATGAGTACTCGTTTGTATCCATTTATATTTAGAAAATATATTTCTTAATATATTTGATTGATGAAATCTAAATATATGAATTTTATTTAATTTTTTAAAAATATTTTGATGGGCCCGCGGGTTGGCCCGCCTAACCCACGACCCGCCTTGGATTGGGTTGGGTTGAGGATTTTCCAACCCGCCTAGATGACGGGTCGACCCGCCCCGCCCCGCCCCGCCAAATGGTCGGCCCGCCATGGGCCAACCCGCCCCGCCACGGGTTGACCCGTTTGACAGCTCTAGTCCTACATAAACTTCTTCTTTAATGAATCCATTTAGAAATGCTGACTTTACATCCATTTGGTATAGCTTAAATCCTTTATGGGATGCAAAAGCTAGTAACATCCTAATAGACTCAAGTCTAGCTACTGGGGCATATGTTTCGTCGTAATCTAATCCTTCTACTTGGCTGAATCCCTTCGCTACTAAGCGGGCTTTATTTCTGACTATTTCTCCTTGATCATTTAGCTTATTCCTAAAAACCCACTTAGTGTCAATGATGGATTTGCCTTCAGGTTTAGGCACTAGTTCCCAGACTTGGTTCCTCTCAAATTAGGTTAATTCTTTTTGCATAGTTATGATCCAATCAGGATCAGGTAGGGCTTCATTTATAGTCTTAGGTTCTATTTTTGAAATCATTGCTATTTGACTAAGGTTTCTATAGGAGGATCTAGTCCTGACTCCTAGAGTTGGATCACCTACAATTTGATCGGATGGGTGACTGAGTCTGGGGTTTCTTAGTTTTTCTAGAACTTGGTTCAGCCTCAGGTCCGGCTGGTCGGTTTGGTTCACTATTTGATTCAACTCTTTGAGCTGGTTCAATTATTGGTTCGACACTTGGTTCATTTGACTCATTAGTTGGTTCAATAGTTAGTTCGTTTATGGGTTCAATTAGGGATTCACCAATTTGTTGATTATCTTCTTGATCGGTGTTTGATGAAGTTAGATTTGGATTTGAGTTAATTTCTTCATCAAATATTAGGTTGGTTGTTTCTTCGATTTTCTTGGTTTGGTTGTTGTAAACCCTATAGGCTCTACTTGTTGTTGAATATCCTAGGAAGATGCCTGGGGTTGACTTAGACTGGAATTTTCCTAAGTAGTCTTTGGTGTTTAGGATATGGACTTTGCATCCAAAGACCCTTAGGTAGTGTAGATTTGGAAGTCTATAGTAATATAGTTCATAGGGTGTTTTGTTGTGTCGCTTGTTAATTAGGACCCTATTTTGGATGTAGCAAGCCATACTAATTGCTTCTGCCCAATATTGGTTGGCTAAGTTAAATTCATTGAGCATAGCCCTAGCGGCTTCCTGTAGAGTTCTATTTTTTCTTTCGACTATACCATTCTGTTGGGGGATTCTAGGACACGAAAATTCATGTATGTATCCATTTACCTTACAGAATTCCTTGAACCGTTGATTTTCAAATTCTCCCCCGTGATCACTCCTAAGTCTTTTGATTTTAGTATCGTTTTGATTTTCAATTAACTTACAGAATTCATTAAAAAGGTTTAGGGTTTCATCTTTGGTCTTTAGAAACCTAACCCAGGTTAACCTAGAGTAATCATCAACTATTACTAAGCAGTACCAGTTTTCGCTTAGTGACTTGGCTCCATGTGAATCAAATAGGTCAAGGTGCAGGAGCTCAAGTGTGGTTTGAGTTAGATCAGATTGAATTAGTTTGTGATTAGATCTGGTTTGTTTACCTTGATTGCATGATTCACATATTAAGTTTTCATGGTTTTTAATTTTGGTTATGCCTTTAATTAGACCAAGTTGGGTGATTTTTGAAATAATTCTTAGGTTAGTGTGACCTAGTCTCCTATGCCAGAGATTTGATTGTTCTAACTGAGTTAACATATATTTAGGTACTAGGGGAAGGTTTATAGTGTATACATTATTTTTCCTAGTGCCCTTAAGCATGATTTCTGAGTCTTATACATTTCTAATCAGGCAGTTAGAATTGTTGAAGGTGACTATATAACCAGAATCACATAACTGACTTATGATAAGCAAGTTAAAATTGAAGTTTTCAACCAAAAGAACTTTCTTAATCACAAAGTCAGATTAAGTTCAATATTACCTGACCCAATTACCTTGAGTGTAGCATTGTTGCCAAATGCCACTGAGCCTAGGTTCTTGAACTTGAGTTTGGTGAATTTCAATTTATCTCCAGTCATGTGTCTGGAGCAACCACTATCCAACATCCATTGATCCAAATCTTTATATTCCTACACATAAAGAGTTTTGTTGATTTGGATCCAATTAGAATTAGGAATAGCTTAAATTGACTTTCACAACCTAATCTGTCTCACCCAATCTAGGGTTTTCAATCACGTTAGCCTTATAGGTTTTGTGAGACAGGTTTTGGTAGGTAAAATTATTTTTGAAAAATTATGATTTATTTTGAAAAACTTGAATTAATTTTGAAAACAATTGAATTTATTTTGAAAAGAGAGTTTGAGTCTATAAGTAACTGAAAATTTGTGCTAGATTTGAATTTGACAAAGAATAATTTGAATTTGAAATTCAAAAATGGGCTTCCAGGTCTTGGCCAGGCACTAGGCCTTCTTTGGCCGTAGCCTTATTGGATCATCAACCCTTTCCTTGACAAAGCCTTTTAATGAAATTCATTTTCAAAATTAATCTTTGAAAAATTCTGGTCTAACTAGTTTGGGTCTTGGATCGGTAGCTTTGGCTAGTTTCACCAGTCTAAAGAGACCAAGTATACTTGACCTTATTAGAATTGGTTTCCCTAACGTACTATCATCTCACCTCCACCCAATACTATGTTGTCAAGTTTCAGTTAAGTTTGTTCAGTCCTTAAACTAACCATTCCTAAGTCTAAGCATGGTAATTTGCAGAAATTAAACAAACAATCAAACAAGCAAATTGCAAGCAAGTATGGAATTTTATCTAACAATGAATATTGTTTTCAGTTTGGCTCCCCCTGGACTAAAGCCACGATAATGGTTAGGCAAGATGTGAATCTTGTCCTTGGGGATCCAATACTGATTTGATCCAGTTGGTTTGTTCAGGTACAGTTTAGGTACCCATGCCTGAACTTTATTTCTGGACTGATTCAGTACAGCAAAATAGGATCTTTGTCTAGATTTGGTTCTATAGCCAAGTCCGGATCGATTTAGAACTGATTTCTGTTTTCCAAGAATCATGTCAAGACCCTTGGAACCAGAAGTGAATCGTTCTAAAGCTGATCTAAGATCCTTAACCTGAGTTTTCAGGGAGGAGTTCTCTTTCTCAAGTTTTTCAACTTGAGTAGGAGTTCCTTCTTGAACCTTCTCGGTTAAGGTTTTAGAGTCACCCCTCTTTTAGGAGTTTTACTTCCTGTCAGAGGGATTCGACTCGGAGTTTAGCTTTCGCCAAATCTCGATAAAGATACGAAATTAGTTCATTTAATTGACATCTAGTAAATCCACTTACCTTGATTTCGCCATCTTCTGAAAAGGTCAGTCTGCCGTCGTCCTGTTCTGATTCTGACTCGGTCTCGACTTTTTCTGAGGCTGTTAGTGCTAGTAGGTTCGACTGTGGGACCTCTTCTTCTTCTTCGGAGAAGGACTCGTCCCACGTTGCTTGAAGTGCCTTCTTCCTTCTATTCTTCTTGGTTTCCTTTAGGTTCGGACACTCCGTCTTGTAGTGACCTTTCTTCTTGCACTCGTAGCAGGTCACGTTGGGCTTGTTTTTTTCATTTGCGGGTTCAGCTGGTTCGTCCTTTCTTCGGCTGGCTTTCCTTCTATTGGTTTGATTCTTCAGTTCCTTGTAGTAGTTTCTTGCCAGTCGGACCAGATTAGGTCGATCTCCTTCTTCATCTTCTGAGTCTGAGTCTGAGTTAGACTCGGGTTCAGGTTGAGGCTTCTTCTTGGTTGTCCTTCCAGTTTTACCTGCAATAAAGGCAATACCTTTCTCGGCCAGATTGCAGTTAATCTGTTCATGCAGTTCTAATTCAGAGAATAATTCATCTAATTTTATTTTTGAAAGGTCCCTTGAAACCTTGTATGCATCTACCATAGATGCCCACAAGGTGTTTCTTGGGAAAGCATTTAAAGCGTACCTTATTAGGTCACAGTTTTCTACCTTGTGACCAATGGTGTGTAGTCCGTTCATTAGTTCTTGAATTCAGGCGTGAAGCTGAGCTGCTGTTTCGTTGTCGATCATCTTGATGGTATACAGCTTGTTCAGGAGGAGATCTCTCTTGCTGATCCGAGTGTCTGATGTTCCTTCATGCAGCTCGATCAGTTTTCCCCACAGCTCCTTGGCACTGTTGAAAGGGCCCACCCGATTCAGCTCCTCTTTTGTTAAGCCGCATTGAAGGGTCTGGGTCGCCTTTGCATCCGCTTCAATTTTCCGTTTCAGAGCAGTGTCCCACTCTGTGTAGCTTTGAGGTACTCCTTCAGCATTTCTAGGAATCTCCAGTCCGGACTGGATGATCATCCACATGTCCACCTGAGTTTTCAGGTGGACCTCCATTCGACTTTTCCAGTAAAAAAAGTCTTCTCCACTGAAAAGTGGAGGTCTGGCTGTGCTGAATCCTTCTTGCATGGCCATTTATCTGAGACTAAGAAAAGGAGAGAGATATCCCAAGACTTGGTCTTGGATTAGTAGTGCGGGATAAGAAAAAAAATATTTATCGAGGGGTGTTGCACCAACCTCGATCAACGAGAAGAAATTCGAACGAAAAAAAATATTAGAAGAAATTCGAACGAACGAAAAAAATATTAGTAGAAATTCGAACGAAAAAAAATATTAAAAGAAATTCGAACGAAGAAAAAAAATATTAGTAGAAGTTCGAACGAACGAAAAAAATATTAGTAGAAATTCGAACGAAAAAAATATTAAAAGAAATTCGAACGAAAAAAAAATATTAAAAGAAATTCGAACGAAGAAAAAAAATATTAGTAGAAGTTCGAATGAAAAAAAATATTAAGAAAAAAAATCCGAAAAATTTTCAAACTGGTGGTTGCACCAAATTTGAACTTCCCCGCTCTGATACCACTTGTTGGATCGAGAGAAACGATAGAGGGGGGGTGAATATCGTTAAACACTTTTCGGATAGAAATTAGAGCAAGTACGCAGCGGAATAAAAACAATCGCGAACACAAGTAGTTTTACTTGGTTCGGAGCCTAGGTCGACTCCTACTCCAAGGCCCACGATCGTTGACCGTTTTCTGCGGGCAATTCTATAAGTACGCAAAACGTTTACAAAGAGATATTACAAAAGCAGTATAGTAAACTTAAAAGCAACTCTTCTTTTACCGACGTCCGATGTAGATTGAATTTTCGGAGCAACGGGACGTCGTCGGCGCTTGAGTCTCGAGTCGGGAGGTTTCCGGAGCAGAGCGTGGGAGCAGAAGAGCGTGATTGCGTTGAATGAATTGTTGTGTTAAAGCCTTGGTTCGAGGGTCCTTTTATAGCACCTGGGGGCGCCCGGATCGTCGGGGGCGCCCCCCCACGTGTCAGTCGATCCACTTCCTTCTCGGTCAGCTCTGATCCCTTAAAACTCGGGATCAAGCTTTGACGGGGGCGCCCGGAACGCTGGGGGCGCCCGGGTTGACCGGGTCTCCTTCTTATCCGTTGGCTTCGAGGGGATCTGTTCTGTCAGCTTCACCTGGGGGCGCCCGGAGCGCTGGGGGCGCCCGGGAGCAGTGGGGGCGCCCGGGAGCACGGGGGCGCCCTGACCAATAGCTGCAGAAACAGTTCTTTTACTTCGACTGTTTTGTGTTCACCTTGGGGGCGCCCGGGACACTCCGGGCGCCCTACTCAGCTGTTGCCTCACTCCTTTGAGGCTCTCTGAGCTGCAGACACTCGTTCCTTCGGTCCTGCATCCAGGGTTAGTCCAAAACAACATAAAGTAATAATATTTAAGTTTTATACAGCCTTAGCTGTCTTGGTTCTGACTTTGGTCTCCAAAATGGAGCCCTAGGTCGAACCGACGCCTACTGTTCCCTCGACGGGGAACGCGTCCTCACCTACTCCTCTCGGGAGAATGTACCTGATGCCAACCGGCTCCTCCGGTTGGACTTTTGCCTAGCGGTCCTTCGCCAGGTCTTGGATACCAAGCTGTCCTTCGCTCGGTGCCTAGCATTCCTTCGCCAGGTCTTCAGTCCCAAGCTGTCTTTGCCTGGTGCCTAGCATTCCTTCGCCAGGACTTCAGTACCCTGGCATTCCTTCGCCAGGTGCCTAGCTGTCCTTCGCTAGGGCTTTATACCCTGACATTCCTTCGCCAGTGCCTAGCAGTCCTTCGCTAGGGCTTTGTACCCTGGCATTCCTTCGCCAGTGCCTAGCAGTCCTTCGCTAGGGCTTTGTACCCTGGCATTCCTTCGCCAGTGCCTTGCAGTCCTTCGCTAGGACTTTTTCCTGCACACTTGAGTAACATGTTAGATAACATTTATACTTTAACTTTTGAGCCCTGTTGCCATTATCAAAACTCAGGTTCGACTTGGGTGCTTTCTGCACCAACAAATATGGCAGTGGGGTCATATTGAATGAAAATTAGTTTTTGGTGTATAAATGTCATATATATCAATGCTAGGGATGTATTGTGGTTTAGTATGGGCAAATACATCAAGAGGAGACCAAAACTAGGACTTTAGGTCAAGGTTTATTGAACCATTTAGATAATTTTGGATTTTGTGTTAATCTTGGGATTGATGATAGATACATTTTTGAATATATTTTTCCCAAGTAGATACGGTACCACAAACCTCTCCACAAAATTTATGATTTTTTGGAGACTTGTGGAATTTCTGGTGCATTTCTGAAATTCGGTAAAAAAAAATACAGAAATAGACTGATATCAAGGTATCAGTCGACTGATGCAGAGGGCAGTCGACTGATAATTCTGTGAATTGGGTTTTCGACTAGGTCAGTCGACTGGTAACTGTCTTAGTCGACTGATACAGGCTGAAATTATTTTCAACAATGTCGAAATATGTCTTGATGATGTTAGACTTGTGTATAACTTTATGGGGGGTTAATATATAATGTTTGTGGTCTTTTAAGGTTAAAAAATCCAATAATTTAGATATTGTTGGATCCCTTTTGATGTATGACAAAGGGGGAGAAGTGTTAGGTTTAAGTGGGAAACCAACACACCTTTGTAAGAAATCCAAGCTCAAGGGGGAGCATTTGTTGACGAAAGGGGAGAAGTACCTTTGCAAGGAAAACCTACTCAAGGGGGAGTTTAGGAAAAAGGGGGAGCCTAAAGTTAGGTTCCATAATTATTTGCTTTGTTGGTATTTCCTTAACTTAAACGGGTTGTCAGACATCAAAAAGGGAGAAATTGTTGGAGCAATCTAGGTACCTTGGGTTTTAATGTTTGGGCAAAGGTTTAAGTTAGGATTATTATTGTATTTGATATGTATTGTGAGTATGCAGGATATAGGTACAACAAAGGAGAAAAGTCCAAGTGTAATCTTGGCAATTAAGGAAGATCCGACAACAAGGATCGAGGTCGAAGGAAGCTCCAGAAGGCTAGGCGTGAAGGATGAAGATGTTAGGACCTTGGCGTTTAGCTAGAGGGGGTGAATAGCTTCTTTTTGATATTGTCTACAAGAATGTTAGCTAAAATACAAAAACAATATCAAACAAAATCAATTAACAAAGGAAACAATGCTAACTCCCTTGATTTACTTGGTATCCACCTCCAAGAGGCGACTAATCCAAGGGGCCACACCACACGATCAAGTTTCACTATGATATTCTCCTTGAAGGTGGAGAAACCTTCACAAGATGCTCTCTTCATCTTTTACAATATAAAATTTAGAGTATGAGGAAGAGAGTAAGCTATGAAGACTTTGAGCACTTGGAATAGGATCTTGCAATAATGAACTGCAACCTTATTCTGCTCCAAAGCCTCCCCTTAAATAGAGGAGAGAGATGTTCCTTAAACAACCCAGCCCCCGACACCAGTCGATTGCCCCAAGGGGTAGTTGACTGATGCCCAGCCAATGGCTAGCCTAACGACTCTTTTTCGAACACACCAGTCGACTGGTCTCTGGACCAGTCGACTGATCTTTTTGTGAACTTTCGCTTGATGTTGGCAGTCGACTGATCCCATTGTCAGTCGACTGCCCAGCTTACAAGTCCACTCAAACTCACTCCGAAGTCCATCCTTCGTGTATGCCTTGAAGTCCTCTCCCTTGGCTAGCCCCTTCAAGTTCTCTTCCTTTGGCCCTCGTCCCTCGGATACGCACACAAGCCCACGGCTTGCCTCCATGTCATCCTTCGTGTATGCCTTTGAAGTCTACTTCCCCAGCTTACCCTTGAAGTCCTCTTCCTCCGGCTCTCATCCTTCGGATGCACACTCCATTACTCCATGTGTGATTCACCAAGTCCTGCATGACTCAAACACACATATCAAACCAACATGACATCTTAACTTAATCATATTGATACACACATCAAAACCTATGATCTACTCGATCACACTTGGGTCGATTGCACCAATAGGAGAGGCATCTGAGGCACTCAAGGCTGATGGAGGAGGCTAGAAGGCTAGGTCTAGGTTGGTCGGGCGAGGACGAGTGCTGAGTGATTGTACTCAAGGTTGAAACCCTAGATTTAGGGTTTAGGCAGTCGACTACTGCATGTATCAGTCGACTGGTGTTGGGCACAGAAAGATCAGTCGACTGATCTTTTGTACAGTCGACTGGTGTCGGCTAGAATTTGAACGTTGGGCTATAACGTTCGAATCTTAGTGGACCAGTCGATTGGTGCCAACACCAGTTGACTGGTAACGGTTGGAACAGTACCGAGCTCTATTTAAGAGAGCTTGGTTTGGCTAGACAAATGTTGATGAAGTAAGCTTGGGTAAAACTTATTTGTAGTCTACAAGTGCTTAGGAGTTGTTGCAAGGTTGTGGCAAGGTTTCACCACCCACAAGGAGCGACGGAAGCTAGACAGAGGCTTTTCGGGGAATCATCCACCGACGGATCGGGATCATCCACCTTACGGACAGCCGTGGAGTAGGAGTATCATCTCCGAACCACGTAAAGGTTTTATGTTAGCATTATTTTAATTTGTAAGTTGTATTTCCGCTTGCGCTTGCTAACACGTGTAGTAAGAAACCGACAAATCAAGTGGGTGATCGGCTATTCACCCCTTTCTAGCCAACGCATCGATCCCCAACAGTTTTAACGATCCATAGCCGCCGTCGATTTGGAATTTGTAGGAAGCATTGCAATGCTTACATTTTGCATGCAATTCTCTTGACAGAAGTGTGACCTTCTCAAAATGTTTAGTGAAAATAGAAGATTTTAAAGAAGGATTTTCTCGAACCTTATAAGTAATTGCATCGGTACTTCCTTGTGTTTCGGGCATCGGAAGGTACTGGGGATGAGCCTCGGTCTCATTATCGGTGGATTGAATTTGAATGTTGGGATCCTCGTGGGCTATTTCTTTTCTCCTCCGAGATCGAGATGATGAAGCTCCGTGACCACCTTCTATTGTTGTTAAAAGATAAAGCCGAAAACGTGTAGAGAATATGAAATTGAGAATGAGAGTAGAGAAAATGTGTGTCAAAATGATGAAATGAACTCCTTATTTATAGAGTTTGGATCATAACGGTCACTAAATCATAGTCATTGATAAAAAACGGTCAAATGATCTTAACCGTTGAAAAAAAATAAAAAAATCTCTCCAACAACCCCGAACCGCCTGTTGGATCGAGAGAAACGATAGAGGGGGGTGAATATCGTAAATCGTTTTCGGATTAAAAATAAGAGCATACGCAGCGGAAAATTAAATCACAACACAAAGACGCAAGCAGTTTTACTTGGTTCGGAGTCGCGGTCGGCTCCTACTCCAAGGCCCACGGTCGTTGACTGTCTACTGCGGGTAATTCTATATGTGCGCAAATCCAGTTTACAAAATGTATTACAGGAAATGGTACAGTAAACTTAAAAGTGGCTCTTCGTTATCGACGTCCGGTGTAGATTGTATTTTCTGAGCAGAGGGACGTCGTCGGCGCTTGTATCTCGAGTCGGGAGGTTTCCGGAGCAGAGCGCGGGAGTAGAAGAGCGTGAATGCGTTGGAAGAATTGATTCTCAAAGCCTTGGGGTCGAGGGCCCTTTTATAGCCCCTGGGGGCGCCCGGAACGTCGGGTACGCCCCCCCCCCCCACGTGTCAGCTGATCCGAGTTCCTCTCGGTCAGCTCTGATCCCTTCAAACTCGGGATCAAGCTTTGACGGGGGCGCCCGGGACGCTGGGGGCGCCCGGGTTGACCGGGTCAACTCTTATCTGTTGGCTTCACTGGCTTCTGCTTCGTTAGCTTGAACTGGGGGCGCCCGGACCATCCGAGGCGCCCGGGAGCATGGGAGGCACCCGGGAGCACAGGGGCGCCCCGCCCATGAGCTGTCGAAGCACTTCTTTTGCTTCATCTATTTTGTATTCACCTTGGGGGCGCCTGGGACACTCCGAGCGCCCTACTCAGCTACTGCCTCACTCCTTTGAGGCTCTCTGAGCTGCAGACACTCGTTCCTTCGGTCCTACATCCAGGGTTAGTCCAAAACAACATAAAGCAATAATATGTTAGTTTTATACAGTCTTAGCTGTCTTGGTTCTGACTTTGGGTCTCCCAAATGGAGCCCTAGGTCGAACCGACGCCTACTGTTCCCTCGACGGAGAACGTGTCCTCACCTACTCCTCTCGGGAGAATTTACCTGATGCCAACCGGCTCCTCCGGTTGGACTTTTGCCCAGCGGTCCTTTGCCAGGTCTTGGATACCAAGCTATCCTTCGCCCGGTGCCTAGCAGTCCTTCGCCAGGTCTTCGGATCCTGACAGTCCTTCGCCAGGTGCCTAGCTGTCCTTCGCCAGGTCTTCAGTACCAAGCTGTCCTTCGCCTGGTGCCTAGCAGTCCTTCGCTAGGTCTTTGTATCCTGCCATTCCTTCGCCAGGTGCCTAGCAATCCTTCGCCAGGTCTTTGGATCCTGGCAGTCCTTCGCCAGGTGCCCAGCAGTCCTTCGCTAGGGCTTTGTATCCTGGCATTCCTTCGCCAGGTGCCTAGCAGTCCTTCGCTAGGGCTTTGTATCCTGGCAGTCCTTCGCCAGGTGCCTAGCAGCCCTTCGCTAGGACTTTGTTTCCTGCACACTTAGTAACATTGTTAGATCACAAATAACACTTAACTTTGAACCCTTTGCCAATATCAAAACAAGGTTCGATATGGTGCTTCCTGCACCAACAATCTCCCCCTTTTTGATTTATGACAACACAATTCAAAGTTAAGTAAAAACTTTATAACAGTTAAGAACATAAGGTAAAAATGAAGTATAACAATTTTACAAAAATCAACGTTAACTTTATAACAGTTAATTACAAAAGGTAAGATTTTGAAAAAAAAAATCCTTTATTTCTCACACTCCCCCTAAACCCTGAATACTTGTGTTATAAAATACTTAACTTTGACCTTTCCTCCCCCTTTGACATATATCAAAAACAAACATGGGTGAACAAGGTAAAAATTAAAAATTTTTGCAAACCTATATTTTGTTAAACAACTTTTACTTACAAGGCTTTGCAAAACTTAGGCAAAATTTTGAAGTCAAATTTCCAAAAAGAGTTTAACTTTGAGAATTGGGAAAATTTTGTTTAAAAATAATTTGCACACTTAGACGAATACTTTGTGTATTTTGAAAAACAAAATTTGTAAAACTTCTAGACAAGTTTTTCACCAAAAAACTCTACTTAGAAACATTTGCCAAAATTTTCAACCAGTTTTTGCTTAGACAAATTTTATTTACTAAAAAGAATTTTACTTAAAAAAAACATGCACTTAAAAAAATTTTGAAACACTAAATGCTTAGAAATTTTTGAAGCACTTTAAAAAAAATTAAATAAAATTTCCTTTCTCTCCCCCTTAATGTGAAATTTTTCTCCTTATGTTTTAAATCATTTCTAAGTTCAGTTTTGAAAAAGGTATTTTGAAAAACTTCTGAGTATCACAAAGGAAATTCTTAATTAAGAGCAACTCGAAGTTTTCAATAAAGTTTCTTTAAAAAGGGAAAAAGTTAAGGAAGAACTTTTTCTACTCTCCCCCTTGGTCATATATCAATAAAGAACTCTTGAAAAATATATTTTGAAAAACATTTAAAATTTGTGTATCAGAGCTCATGGGTTTTGAAAACATAAATATTTGAGTGAGAGAATAATGTTAAAAATGATAATTTTTAATTAACAACATTTTGAAAGAATGAAGAATCATGCTAAAAAAAATTAGAATTGGAGTCAAGTGTATATTTTCATTGAGTCCATGCATGACAAAAAATATTTAATCAATAAACTTACTTGTTTTGAATATTTTAAAAACTGCAAGTACTTTAAAAGATATTGAGCTTTTTGAGAGATGCAAGTACTCTGTATCTTAAAAAAATATAAGTCACTTTGAAAGATATTATGCAATTTTTTTTTTGAAAATATAAGTATTTTTTTTTAAAAAACATTGAGCCTTTTTGGAAAGTCTAAGTGAAGTTTTTGAAAACTATTAGACTTTGAAAAATATGAGTAATTTTTGAAAAATATTATGCATTTTGAAAACATAATATTTTACTTGACTAAGTTTCTTTTCCAGTCTGACACAATCCTAAGAAACCTTGTTAACTACAAGGACATTTCCTTAGTGTCCTGGAAATTTTTCAACCCAAGAAAATATTATAAAAGTAACTTCATAAGCCACAAGAATTTTGAAAAATAAAATAATAGTATTTTGAAAGAAAAATTATTTAAGTTTTCAAAAGGATTTTAAACTTGTAGTGCATGAAAACATATAATTTTGAAAATGTTCAATAATTCTTTTAATTTGATTTCCCCCTAAACTTGACCCAGTCCCAGGAAGCTTGTTGACTACAAGCGATCTTCCTCTGAGTTTTAGGGTTTGATTTAAATTATAAGAATTATTTAATAACTTCAAAACAAATAATTACCAAAAGAAATTTCAGAAATTCTTCTTTTGACTCAAACTCCCCCTAAATTTTACACATCCTAGGAGTCCTTGTAGATCATGAAGTGGACCTTCCTCTGTGTCTTTAGGGTTTATTAAAATCAAAAGAATAATTTTGAATAACCTTCTAGATATGATAACTTTTAAGGAGATAAATTTTTAAAACCACAACTTGAAATGAAGATAATTTTTAAAGCATAAGCCCAAAAAAAATTTGAAATGATAATGGTTTTTCAAAGTAATATACCAAGGTTTTTGAGCCAATTTTTGAAAACCTTATTTTGAGATGATAATAAGTTTTAGAGCATAAGGTTTTTGAAAAATCTGAATTTTTCGAAAAAGATTAAGAAGGCCCTGTATCCGACACAGACTGACTTTTATCTGAGTTCCTTAAGGGATTTCAGTGTTGACCAGGTTTGACTATGGTGACCATGTTTGACTCAGTTGACTATGTTTGACCAATCAATAACTAAATCAAACAAGCCCTAGATTCTATTTAAAATGAGTCTATTGTGATATTTAACATGAAATTCAATATTTTGAAAAAAAAAGATAGAGATGAAAAAGTAGGGTACAGTAAACTGAAATAATTTGAAAAATAGAGATAATTTTGAATAACTTTTGAAAACATTTTTTATTTGAAAGGATAGTGATTTATGCTTTTAGGTCCTAGATGTCTCACCCAGTTCTACGTGATCAAGCATGTTAACCTTATGGGTTTTGTGAGATAAATATTTTAATTTCGAAAGCATGGTTAATTTTATTAATTTTGGAAAATTTATTATGAATCTAAGATTAACTGAAAATTTGTGTTAGATTCAAATTTGACAAAGAGTAAATTGAATTTGAATTTCAAAAATTGGCTTCCAGGTCTTGGCGAGGCATAAGGTCTTATTTGGCCGTAGCCTTATTGGATCATCAACTCTTTCCTTGACAAAGCCTTTTAGTGAAATTTCATTTTCAAGATTACTTTTTGAGAAATTCTGGTCTAACTAGTTTGGGTCTTGGATCGGTAGCTTCGGCTAGTTCCGCCAAGATGGCTTCCCTAACGTACTATCATCTCACCTCCACCCAATACTATGTTGTTCAAATTTCAATTAACTGATTTAGTCCTTATACTAACCAATCCTAATTCTAAGCAAAAAAAAACAAAAATAAAAAGAAACACATAATTAAAACAAACAATTGTCTAAGTAAGGTCACAATTGGAGTAATACTCCGGATTTTCGAAATCAGCAAGATTATGAATTAAATTTTCTAACTTATTGACCTTATGTTTTAGGGTTTCATTTTCTTGTTTCAATTTTCTGAAATTTGCTTTAATTAAGTTACATGAATCAATCACATTATTCAAGGTAAATAACGGATTTTCAAATACTGTAAATTTACCTTTGTTGATTGTTTGTCCGGCATTCTTGGTAGCTCTTTTATCTGTGCATTCACTTTTGTAATGCCCGAACTCCTGACACTTGAAGCATTGAATGCGACTTTTGTCCTTTCGTGCTTTTGGAACTGATTCCTTTGTCGCCGTCAGTGGTGTCGTTCGAATCTTACGAGTAGGACACTCACTTTGGTAGTGCCCTCTCTCCCTGCATGTGTAACAAATTACATGATTTTTAAAATATGATTTTACACTTTTACCTTTTGGTTCCTTATTGGGAATCTCCCCCTTGATTCTTGCCGCCTCGGATCTAGGCTCATCTTCTGATTCTGTGTCTGAGTCGGACTCGGGTACTAGTTGAAGCTCCTTCTTTGGTGGTTCTTTAGGATTTTTCCCTGCAAAAGAATTTACACCTTCCTCGACCATTACAGTATCTGTTTGATTATTTAATTCTAATTTTGAAAGGAATTCAAAATCGGTTACCGTCTCAGTCAATTCGTCGTCTGATTCTGGTTCGACTTTGGATTCGAGTTCAGACTCTGACTTGGCTGTTTGTGCTTGGACCGAAAGGGCAAGATAACTTACCTGATCTTCTTCTTCATCTGAGATCTCTTGATGAAGGTCAATCAGTTTTTCCCAGATTTCTCTAGCACATCTGAAGGATCCGACCCGCTTCAATTCTTCATTGGTTAGGCCACATTGTAGGATTGCAGTAGCCCTTGCATCCGTCTCGATCTTCCTCAGGGTTGGTTCATCCAGTTGGTCCCACGTAAAGGATAGTCCATCTTCTATAGGGAGGTAGAACTTTGTTTGAACGATCATCCATATGTCCATATGGGCATTTAGATTGAACTCCATTTGACTTCTCCAACAATTGAAGTTTTCGCCAAAGAAGAGTGGTGGACGGGCACTGTTCCATTCTTGGTTGGCCATTTAGTTTAATCTTGTACACAAGAGAAATAAAAATGTACCAAGACTTGGTCTTGGATTAGTAGTGTGGGGAAAAAAATTGCCCAAAATAAATATTGCACGAATTTCGAGACAGAATAATAATAAAATAATAATAAAAATTTGTGATAATTTTTCTTTTGAAAAAGTTGGCTTTATCAATTCTGATTAGTAAAACAAGAATTAAAGAAAATTTTGCTCAAATTAAGATAGCACGAATTTCGAGAAAAATATTAAAATAATAATATAAAAAAGTTTATGATAAATTTTTAACACTGGATCGTTATATCAATTCTGACTTATGGTGAAAAATGAAAATTCAAAATTGAAAAAGGCGTAGAAGATCGAGTGGTGTTGATTAACAAAAAAAAACAAGAAATAAGAAAATTTTCGTAAATCCGAAAAACTCCCAAATTGGTGGTTGCACCAGATTTGAGCTTCCCCGCTCTGATACCACTTGTTGGATCGAGAGAAACGATAGAAGGGGGTGAATATCGTAAATCGTTTTCGGATTAAAAATAAGAGCATACGCAGCGGAAAATTAAATCACAACACAAAGACGCAAGCAGTTTTACTTGGTTCGAAGTCGCGGTCGGCTCCTACTCCAAGGCCCACGGTCGTTGACTGTTTACTGCGGGCAATTCTATATGTGCGCAAAACCAGTTTACAAAATGTATTACAGGAAATGGTACAGTAAACTTAAAAGTGGCTCTTCGTTACCGACGTCCGGTGTAGATTGTATTTTCTGAGCAGAGGGACGTCGTCGGCGCTTGTATCTCGAGTCGGGAGGTTTCCGGAGCAGAGCGCGGGAGTAGAAGAGCGTGAATGCGTTGGAAGAATTGATTCTCAAAGCCTTGGGGTCGAGGGCCCTTTTATAGCCCCTGGGGGCGCCCGGAACGTCGGGGGTGCCCCCCCCCCCACGTGTCAGCTGATCCGAGTTCCTCTCGGTCAGCTCTGATCCCTTCAAACTCGGGATCAGGCTTTGACGGGGGCGCCCGGGACGCTGGGGGCGCCCGGGTTGACCAGGTCAACTCTTATCTGTTGGCTTCGCTGGCTTCTGCTTCGTTAGCTTGAACTGGGGGTGCCCGGACCATCCGGGGCGCCCGAGAGCATCGGGGGCGCCCGCCCATGAGCTGTCGAAGCACTTCTTTTGCTTCATCTATTTTGTATTCACCTTGGGGGCGCCCGGGACACTCCGGGCGCCCTACTCAGCTACTGCCTCACTCCTTTGAGGCTCTCTGAGCTGCAAACACTCGTTCCTTTGGTCCTGCATCCAGGGTTAGTCCAAAATAACATAAAGAAATAATATGTTAGTTTTATACAGCTTTAGCTGTCTTGGTTCTGACTTTGGGTCTCCCAAATGGAGCCCTAGGTCGAACCGACGCCTACTGTTCCCTCGACGGGGAACGCGTCCTCACCTACTCCTCTCGGGAGAATTTACCTGATGTCAACCGGCTCCTCCGGTTGGATTTTTGCCCAGCGGTCCTTTGCAAGGTCTTAGATACCAAGCTATCCTTCGCCCGGTGCCTAGCAGTCCTTCGCCAGGTCTTCGGATCCTGACAGTCCTTCGCCAGGTGCCTAGCTGTCCTTCGCCAGGTCTTCAGTACCAAGCTGTCCTTCGCCTGGTGTCTAACAGTCCTTCGCTAGGTCTTTGTATCCTGGCATTCCTTCGCCAGGTGCCTAGCAATCCTTCGCCAGGTCTTTGGATCCTGGCAGTCCTTCGCCAGGTGCCCAGCAGTCCTTCGCTAGGGCTTTGTATCCTGGCATTCCTTCGCCAGGTGCCTAGCAGTCCTTCGCTAGGGCTTTGTATCCTGGCAGTCCTTCGCCAGGTGCCTAGCAGCCCTTCGTTAGGACTTTGTTTCCTGCACACTTAGTAACATCGTTAGATCACAAATAACACTTAACTTTGAATCCTTTGCCAATATCAAAACAAGGTTCGATATGGTGCTTCCTGCACTAACACCGCCGGTTAGGCGGTTCCACCGGTGAACTGGGTCAACAGGCCACCCGGTCCGTTGACCCGGGCCGAATCCGGGCTGGACCCGACCCTTGGTCGAGTCTACAGATGAGTAAAAAATGACGGTTGCAAAGATAAGAATGTTAAGGTGAATTTGTGAACATACGAGAATGGACATAATAGAAAATAAGAACATTAAAGATAAAGTTAGAATTGTATCTATTGAAGAAAAACTCCAACAAACACATTTAAGATGGTACAGATATGTATTTAGACGATCAATAAATGCATCAGTTAGGCAATGCGATAATATAATAAATATACATATCAAATGAGAAAGAGGAAGATCAAAAAAGATTTGATTAGTAATAATAAAATAAGATAAAATTTATTTAAATATAGATAATAATATAGTAGAGGATAAAATCCAATGACGTAGAAAGATTTATATAACTGACCTCATCTAAAAGGGGAGCAATGACAATGAATGAGCGTCTTACCTATTAGGGGAGCAATGACAACGAGCACCTTTCATGCGGGGTGGGGGAAAGGGGAAGTGATAATTGAATTAGATTTTTAATTGAAACTCGATTTAATTAATTCTATTAATTTCTAATTTAAATAGAATGGTTACTTTTTTAAATTAAATTATTCAATTAAAATATGTATATATATTTAATTTTAAAAAACAAAAAAATATAGTATTTATTATATGTTTTCATTATATTAATATTGTTATTAATTAGATTTAATTTATTTTTTTAATAATTAATTATTGAAATTGATTTAGTTAATTTAATTATCTATCGTATATTAAATTAAATTTTAATTTTTTTTATAGGGTAGTACGTTTTTATAATTTGATCATAATCTATCGATTCTGATCCCAAACGAATCAGGTGTAAACTAATAAAAAAAATAAAAACTATGATCAGGGCTCGAAGACAAAGCTTGTCATTGTGCTTCGCCTCTTTGCTTTTTCCACAATTCCACCTCCGTTCCCTTTCGTATCTATCCGTCGTCGTCATTTACCACCGACCAAATCCCACTCTCTCCCTCGCTGCATACTTTTATCCTTGTCCAAGTGAGTGATGAGGGCGTATTCCCTCCGGGCGACTCAAGGATGCATCAAGGTTCCTCCTCGATCGATGCGTTCTTCTCCGTCGGTACTCTTCCTTCCTTTTCCCCTTTTGTGTTTGTAGTTTGGATCCCGGTTTAGTTTCTTAATTTTTGTTACCAAAGTATGTTTCTTTTATTTGGGAGGAGCAGTGAAGGAAGGGGTAGATGAGATGATCGTGTCCTTGGCCAACGACCCCACCGTTGGGCTCTTCTTCGTCCAGCAGCACGCCCATGCCTCCATGCCCTATCTCCTCGGAGTCAAGGTAGGTAGCCCTTTCTACTCGTCGAATTGGGTAGATTGATTAGGTTTTGAAATATTCATGAATTTGCTTTAGAAGCACTTATTGAAGCACAATTGGAAGTTCGGGGATTTACAATCCCTAAATTTTACCTTATTGAACTGTCTTGATGAATTGTAGTTTGTCGTCTATTGGTTCCAATTTGTAGCGCTATTTGAAAAACTGATCAATTTAGTGTAGAGATTGATTGGGCGGATGGATTAGGTTTTGAAGTATTCGTCACTTTACTTCAAACTTCCCTTTTTTTAATCACAACTGGAAGAGAAGTTCATTGCTTTACGATCCCTAAACTATTTTGTGGAACTACCATGGAATTGATGACCTATTAAGATGCAACTACTGCGTTACTTTTTCATGTTGAATTGTAGTGTTGGAATACTCATTCTGTAGATAAATTTGATCAATTTATTATAAAGCTTGATTGGGTTTTTTTTCTATACGTCTTTTGGGTTTGAGATATCTCAACCATTTGCCTTATGGTAAATTCATGATCTTCCATATTTCAGGAACAGGTTAGGAAGACAATTCATGAAGTAAGCTTACACACTGAAAACATGGAAGATTCTATTTGTTCAGTGAGGTCAATGGTAGAGTGTGGCACTCCAATTGCTGATGGGATGATCAAGGATATTAATAAATCTCTACAACTGATGTCGGTATCCAAACTTAAGAGAGGGTATAACTAGTTTACTACCAATTCATATGGGAAAAAATGTTTTTGTGTTTATTTTCCTTTAGTCTTGATTTAGGTGCTTGTATCCTTCTGTTTATAGGTTCTATCTTGGTATTAGTTAGTTTGTTCATTTAAGTTGTGTGTTGATCAAAATTTTCTCTCTATATGGAACACGAACCCAACATCATTATTTAGTACATTAATTGCTGATTTCAATTTGATATGTGGCTGATGGTTTTTATTTTCACATGTTAATTGATACTTCTGATCCACGTAATCTATTAGAAATTTTGTTTTACCAATCAATGGCCATGCTTACCTTGATAAAGTGTCTTAATTTTTACGAAAATAAGAGTTCTATCCTTCTTGTTTGTCCCACTGCAAAACACATCTCATTTAAGCTCTTTCTTTAATTCACTGTTTGACATAATTACATAATACTCGACTAAAGCATTATAATATCAATAATTGGTATGTTTTTTTCTTGTACTTTCAGACAGCAAGATGAAACCACATTTTTTGTCTTCAGGTCTAGTTAGAATTGCATACCATGAGTCATTGTGTTGATAATGAATTCTCAAACCTGTTACTATTGTTTTTTCAAACATCATAGCCTCTCTCAAAAGTTCAAATATTCAATCAGGAAAGATTTGTAGCATTCAAGCATGTACTTTAGTTATTTTCATAGTAGATATATGATTCAGAAGAAAAATTAACAATTTCTTTGCTGTTTTTCTTGAGAAAGCGTAAGGAAATGTTGTTCTCGTTCTCCAAAACGTTCTACCACATAATGTTGTTGCTAAGATGGTAATATTTATGCCACAGTGATTGATTGATATCTGAATACTGATATGTTTGTAGTTTGACTCGTGACACAAGTTGGGGTTTTCAACTAAGCAACCCACACACTAGCGATTCATTCAGTCACAGATATCTGTCGACTATTTTCGACTCAGTGAAGCAGAAAGCAACTGGACTCGGATGGCCCCAGTCAAGTAGAGTGAAAGACTACATGTGTGATCATTCCTCATCTGGGGCGTCCGTGCAAGTATCCAGAGATGGTACCCATACAGATACAGAAGATGAGGAATTGCCTTTATCGAGCCAACTTTTGGAAAGTCAGTTTGACTATATTGAGACATTGTGCATTCACGACATGTCTGTGTTGCAAGGCTACGGCGAATTTAAATCCGAGTAAGAGGCTAAATTTAAGGAATGGCTTCAAGAATCTGAGAGTCGTGACTGATCCAATTAGTTTAGTAATTAATACTTTTACTATTTCTCATTGTAATGCCAATTTTTATAACTGTTTGCCTGCTTTACTTTGTTGTAAACCTGAAGCTGTGAGTGATTACTTTGCACTTTGTGTTCTGTATCAATCCATCACTTCATGAAAGCTTTGAAGAAAAAAAATCTTATGGAGTCCTCTTGATGATCAGGTTTGGAGCCATTGATGGCTATACTTTGTTCTCAACCTATCAAGATGTTGATGAGCCTGTCTCCAAACATGTTTATGATGTTCATAGAATATTTCGCTTGTCACTGCAATAAGACTTTGTGAAGCCATCTTGTTGCAATGACATGTAAAACTTCTACTCACCAAGAGATTTTATGTGTTTGAGGATTCACTCAGCAACCAGGGTTTTTAATTAGTTGTTTTGAGTATTTCCCTTCTGTAGATTGTGCCTGCCTCATGTTTTGTAAACCTTACCCTGTCTTCTCGCCGTGGACTTGAATATTCAAGTATTAACCCAAAAATTGTAAGTGAAATAATAAAGTCTAAAAATCTTTAAAAACAATTATGGAATAAGATGTCTATTTGTATGTTCCGAGAGAAGCTCTGAGGCCGATTGTCGGGCTTGTGGCGGAGCTTCACCGGGAAATTAACCGGGCCGTCGGAGTGGACTTCTGTCTGGCCGCTGCGTGCGCCACGCTCACGTAATGCTTATTCACGTTGGCGCTCTGTTCGGTGACCAACCGCGCGAGGCTTCGCTTGGCGTCCCGCCGGAACGGCCCGCCAGCGGCGATGTACCCGTCCACCAGGTGCAGGTACGCCTCCAGGTCGTGGCAGCACATCGGGTCCGCATCCGGCCGCAGGTACGGCGACGTCCGGCTGTCGAGACGCAGCTCCTTCCCCACGTGGGCGTACCCGCCTCCGCCGCCCTCTGGCGGAACGCGCGGCACCACGTCGCGCGAGTTCACGACCCGCAGAACCTTCACTCCGCGCGCTTCCACCCGCTCCGCGAACGCCCTGTTGCCTACCCGAGGCCCGCCGAAGGAAAACACTGCGGTTGGCGGTGGCGTCGGCACGCACTGTGCCACCTCCTCCGCCGCCAGCACCGCTAGGGCCGCCCCAAGGCTGTGCCCGGCCATAGTCACGCTCAGCTCCTCCCCAGCGTACAACTCCGTCAGCCGCCGCACCTCCTCCACGACTGCCTCCGACAGGCTCGGTGCCTCCGTCCCCGCCGTCTTGTACAGACTCCGGAACCCGCACGCCGCCTTCGCCGAATCCCCAATGTCCACCAATCCGGAGCGGAAGTTCTCGGCCCATTCGAGCCACGTGGCGGTTCCTCGGAGCGCCACGACGATGTCGCGGCGCCCCATGCGACTGATCTCGCGCTCGCTGTCGCAAACCGCGACGAAGCCGATCCAGCTGGTGCGTGGCGAGGACCGCAGCCACGTCGGAAGGTCGATGGAGGCGGTAGCGAAGAGGTGGCGGGTGACGCGGTAGGAGCGGTCGGGAAGGACGACGTCGACCGGCCGTCGTGAGGGCTGAGAGTGGAAGGCGCGGTAGGCGGCGTGGACGAGGTCGCCGTACCGGACCAGCTCGCGGCGGAGGTGGCGGTCGAGCGGGTCTAGGAGGCCTTCCCAGTCGGCTTCGCCGTGGTAGCGGCGCCAGCTTGCGGAAATGGAGCCGCGCGGGGAGGAGCGGGCAGAGTCGGAGAGCAGAGCGAGGGCGAGCGGGGGGATCTGATCCCCGGCGGCGCCGGGGGCAGCCTGCTGCTTAGTCGAATGAAAAGAAGAGGAAAAGAAAGGGAAGAAGCGCAGGTCGGGAAGCGAAGAGAGCGGAGGCGGGCGGCGGTGTCGATGCTCGACGATCTGCGGAGGAGGAGGTGGCGGAGGCAGAGCAACTGGCTTCCGGAGGAGACGATCGAGGTTGGCGAGGTGGGTGGATGTGGAGATCGTGGCCGTGGCCGAGGAGGTGTCAGCATGGGCCGCAATAGCCTGTAGATGGAAGGACTTAAGGCCGGGCGAGATGCTCGGTGCCGCCGCGATTGTAGTGCCGACCGACATCAGCTCGCCGGGGAGGTAGTCAGAAAAAAGAGTCAAAGAAACATCGTGAGAGCAAACTGCGAAGACTTAAATATAATTGTAAGATCATTTTATCACAAAACACCCTCTATATTCACATTTTCCAAAACCACTCTTCCGCGACATAAATAAATAAATAAATAAATGACGTTCTCAAAATGTTAGGCCTGCACTTTTATAAAAAGTTTAATTAAATAAGTAGATCGATGTAAATAAATCAATTAATTTACACGAAATCAAATTATCATAGTTTTTAGAAATTTAAAAGAAAAATTAACGAAAAGTCGGTGGATGCGAATAGATGTGGAAAAGAAGACAAAGAAATGGTACGTGGGAGATCTTTGAATTCAACAGCCGATTTAACGAATTATGTTTGGTCAAGTTTAGATCAGTAATCAACGCGGTCGCGCGTTTGTCGCACCATTTCGCAATCTCTCTACCACGTGGACGCCATGGAAGCTCGAATGAAAAGTTAAGATTAGGGAAGTATCATTTTCCTTCCCCAAACTATACCCTCTGCCGTCTCTCTCTCCGCCATGTAATTACGAGAACTTTAGCTTATTTAATTACGCGAAATAATAATGAACAAAGAGAAATATAATTTTTTCCTTCCTAAATTAATTATACCGATTTGGTGAGTTTCTGAAACCATTGGTTTTATTTTTTAACTTTTAGATTTTGTTTTCGGAAAATGAAAAATAAGGTGGAAAAATCCGTAAACTTTTCAAAATTTAGTTTGCCTACCAACTACCAACCCGGTTATTAATTGCCGACCATTTAGTCATAAAAGAGTCAATATTCATTAATAATTTTTTTTTAAAAAAGAGTGAATATTTTAGAAGTTTTAGATACTTAAAGGTAATCTGAAAAAACACCGTAAATAAAATTAACGAGTAAGAAATCCTTCTTATCTAAATAATTAAGAAATTTGTTGGCGCATCTCCTCTCACTTGCTGCTCACGGAGTCTTACGCTAACGAGGTCGGCAACCAACCACGGCGGTGAGTTCTCAAGTCAAACAACAAAAGTCAATAGCCCAAAATTCTAAGCTTTGACCCGTGTCACCAAATCTAACCGAGGAAGAAGTCACAAATCTTCCGTACGTTATTATTAGTCGGCGATTCTTCATCAAACGGTTGGAATTTTATTTTTAGAATTTCTAAATACCTGTAATCGAACAATGACGTCATCTCGGTAATACGGTTACTTTTCTTGGGGGGAAAAATTCATGCTTTGCTATGGCACGACGTCATCTATTTAATTTATTCGTCCATCGGCGTTGACTCGTGCACTCTCCTTGTAATTTCTCGATTGACAATGTATATAGTATTCGACCAGTAAAAGTCGAAATTAATGAAAGTCAAATGCGTGAGTCAATCAGCACTACCAATCGAGAGCACTGGCACTGAATTAAGGTTAATACAATATTCTCCTCCTATTTTGACTTTTGTGCAGTAGTACTTTTTTTTTTTTTTTTTGGTGTTAATTGGAGAAAACTCCTCAATTTCAAATTGGCCTTTGTATGCACTTTCCACTTAATAAATTCTTTGCATTCACTCCCTAATAGATTGAGTATAAAAAATTGAAAACTCAGTATATATTGTAAAGATTTGAGTATAAATTATTTGAGATTGAGTACTAATTTAAGAAATTTGAGTACAAAGTTTCGGTGACCCCTCATGTAAAAATCTTGATGTCGTGAGTATAAAAGAATGAAAACTCAGTATAAATTATAAAGATTCGAGTATAAATTGTTTGAGATTGAGTACTAATTTAAAAAATTTGAGTATAAAATTTCGACGGCCCCTCATGTGAAAATCTTGATATGGTGGATGCAACCGCACATACTCAAATTTCTAAATTTTATACTCAAATTTTTATAATAATACTCAATCTAAATCAATTCATACTTAATTTTGATAATGTATACTGAAATTTTTACTATATACTGAAACAATGTATACTCAAATTTTTTTAAATAATATTCAAATTTATTAAATTAGTACTCAATCTCAAATAATTCATACTCAAATCTTTACGATTTATACTGAATTTTTACTCTTTTATACTGATAAAAAAAAATAACACACAAAACTATTTTGTCAATCCCATCAGGGAGTGCATGCAAAGACATTTTTGATTGGGGAGTGCATGCAAAGCCCACTTTGATGTTGGGGAGTTTTCTCAAATTTTCTCACTTTTTTTCCCTTCGATTTATATATACTTTTGGATTTTGTCTCTTGTACTTTTTTCCCCTTTTTTTAAAGAAAAAGAAGATTTTCCTTATCCTTTTTTATTTGGCTAAAAAATTATTTAAGTGAAAACTTCTTATAATGTATTTTGAACTTTTTAAAAGACAATTTTTAAAATAAGGTAAATATTGAGAGCTAAATAATTTGATTTAACTTTTTTTTAAAAATGTGGATAATTGTTTCTGTGACAGGAGTGCCGCTTACCACGGTACCACCTCATCGGCATGGCGATGCAGCTAGAAAAGATGGCCGTCGACCAACGATGCATGGCCTCTGTTTGTTGCTTACACTTTTACTTCGGCCGACAGAAAGTCAACTTTTAAGTTCAAAAGAAGTAGCAAATTAAAGTCACCGAGATATAGGGGTATTTCCGATGTAAATTTTGTAAAATAAAAAAAAATGAATACATTTTTTTTAACCACGATAGATGTAAGGTTTGAAGTTTGAGGTTTGTATGATAATGAAAATTCAAATTTACTATTTTATCTTGAAATTAATTTTATATGTATGAAGTAATGCAACTATCTATTATGAATTGGATTATAAAAAAATTCATTTAAAATTTTAACAATGGGAGATATTTTAATAAAATTTTATAATGTTAACGTGACATATTGAAACCATTAAAAACACTCATTTAGAGCTTTAACGAGTGAAGATGTCCTAAAAGAGAGGGACAATAAGATTATAAATGAAAAATCAAGAATTAAATCAGGCATCATACTTTTTGAAAATGATAAAAGCATGCATTAATTTGAGCGGTCGTTCCGTTCTACCCATCCTAGCAAAATTAATTTTTTAGGGTTTTTTTTCTTTCTCCTTTCTGACTTTCTTCTCTTCATCCGATTAAATTTTCTTTTTTTGTTTCTCATTGACATGAATGCATATAACAATCATCGTAGCATTGATTTTTAAAAATCAACATCATAATAATGAAGAGATCAAGACCAATTTGTGTTGGAACCTTTCTGTTTGCTATAGGAGGAGGAGGAGGAGGGGGTGAATAATAACTTTTTGATCACCCATTTTAATCGTGATTTTCTTCCTACATATTGTTAATGTGCAAACGGAATAACAAATAATAAAATCTAACAACTAAGAAGACAAACCAATTTACATGGTTCGGAGATAAAGGTCCTATTTCACGGCTGCCCGTAAGATGGGCGATCCCGATCCATCGGTGGATAACTCCCCGGAAGACCTCCGGCTAGCTCGTGTAGCTCCTTGTAGGTGGAGAAACCTCGCCACAACCCGCAACACCTTTCTGAGCTCTTAGACTACTAATTGGCCTTTAACCAAAGCCAATTTCGTCAAGAAGTCTCAGCCAAAACTGAGTCCCTTTAAATAGTACTCTATGCTGATATGACCGATACCAGTCGACTGGTCCAAGGCCAGTTGACTGGTCTCACTTAGATTCGAACGTTACAGCCTGACGTTCGAATTTCAGCGGCCATCAGTCGACTGCTACAAGGGCAGTCGACTGATCATTCTGTGGACTTCATCAGTCGGCTGCCCTGGCACCAGTCGACTGATCCACTTCTAAACCTAAGGTTTCCCTTCCCCGAGTACATTTCTCTCAGCACTCGAACCCTAGGATTTCCCGAGTACAATTTCCTCAGCACTCGACCCCTCACGACTCAGTTGACTCTCCATTCAGTAGGTTTGACCTGTTGCCTTCAAGCCCTCTTCGACTTTGGCTCTCGTCCCTCGGATGCATGCAAGTCCGCGGCTTGTCTCCCATGCCACCTTTCAGGTATGCCTCAAAGTCCGCTTCCCTCAGCTCATCGTCCCTACTCCAGCAGCCTCGATCTGTTGCCTTTAAGCCCTCTTCGACTTTGGCTCTCGTCCCTCAGATCCATGCAAGCTCACGGCTTGTCTCTCATGTTATCTTTCACGTATGCCTCGAAATCCGCTTCTCTCAGCTCATCGTCTCTGCTTTGTCCACGGTCCCTTAGATGCACGCAAGCCCACGGCTTATCTCCTCACACCATCCTTCACCGGACCCGGAGCCGTCCAACTAAGTCCATGTGTATCCTGCAAACCTACACACTCAAATACATATATCAAATACAAGGGTGAACCTAGCTAACTTAAACCTTTTGCCTAAACATCAACACACATGGTCACTCCGGACCATAGATTGCTCCAACAATCTCTCCCTTTTTGATGTTTAGCAATACGTTTAAGTTAGGGAAAACAAATAACAAATACATTGTTAATAACCATTTGGACTTACATTGCCAAGGCTCCACCTTGGACTTACATTGCCAAGGCTCCACCTTGGACTTACATCGCCAATGAGTATGTAATGCAAACATGCATGGATCCTATCACAAGGCATCCTCACACCTAACCTCCCCAAGAGTTTAGGACTTTTACCAAAATCGGGCTTTTTAAAACCTTTCCAAGGCTCCTCCTACATTGGACTTACAAAGGCTTTTTAATTAAGAACCTCTCCAAGGTTCTCCTTACGCCACCAACTGAGCAACAATGCTCCCCCTCTACTTAGGATTTCTTGCAAAGGCGTGTTTGGTTTTCCAATTAAACCCAACACTTCTCCCCCTTTGCCACACATCAAAAGACACTAACAATTTCCCTCCTATTGGATCCTTTAACCTCTAATAATCATAAACACAGTGTACTAACCCCCCATAAGATTACACACTTGTTTGACATCATTTGGACACCTTTTGACTACTGAAATAAAAAAAATCAACCTTTACCAGTTGACTACCCTCTGTTCCAGTCGACTTGCACCCTGAAATTTCATAAATCTCTAAAAATTCTCAAATTTTGTGGAGAGGTTTGTGGTACCCATATCTACTTAGAAAAAAATACATTTAAACATGTATCTATTACTAATCCCAAGATTGACACAAAACTCAAAACTAGCTAAATGGTTCAATTGAACCTTAACCTAAAGTCCTAGTTTTGATCTCCTCTTGATGTATCTACCCATACCAAACCACAATGCACCCCTAGCATTGATTTATATGACATCTACACATCAAAAATCAATTTCCATGTTCTATGACCCTAATGTCATATTTTCATGCATAAACCTTAAATCCATTGTGCCAAATCCCTAGGATTGAGACTCCAAATCCATCTCCATATCCTTTGGCACACTCCATAACTCATCTAGACTTCCGAGAGAAATTCTCCCGGGATCCATAGACCATGGGTCCAACTTGGCTCCTAGAGCTCCCCCTTGAGCTCTTAGCCTTAGCCACCTCTCTAGGTGACTCAACAAACGCTAAACCACACCGGTGTACTTCCGGTGACTCTTGGTCTACTATCATAACTTACTTAACTTTGGACCCCTTGTCTTTAGTTATAACTTTCTTCTTGCTTTTACATGGCATCCCTTTGCCATTTTTAGATTTCCCCTCTTTGCCATAGTTATATGCTACCTAGCATATTTCTTTTCATAAGCATCGAAGAACTTAGATCGGTATCCTAGACCCGATCTATCATTGTTGGGTTTTTGACTACCCATCCCCATACCTAAACCCTTAGATCCAATAGTGAATCTATCTAGGGGTTTCTCTAATTTATTAAGCTTTGCCCTCAAGGCTTGATTTTCTCTTCCTAGGTTTTTAAACCTAGAATCAACATGTCCACCTTGGACATTCCTAGACCTACCCATTCTAAGCATGTATCTTCCCTTCTTGGGATTAATGTCTTGGTCCTTAGGTCTAAAGGTTCTAGGATCATGATGCATGAATTCCCTAGGGTTTTGATATGCAACACTAGCCCCATTTTTATCATGATATCTAAAACCAAAACTATGCATGGATAAATAGTTTTCATTATTTCTAACATACATGGAGGAGTTTAAATTTGAATTACATTTAACCTTAAAGTTAGGGATTACCTCCCTTGCCCTTGTAGCTCCCCCTTGATGTGAGCTTTTCTTCTTCTCCTTCTTCTCCCATTTTCTCCAATGCTCTAATTTCTTGAATTATCCTTTCCTTGAGCATTTGGTATGGTAGTGTCCTAGCTCACCACACGTGAAGCACCTTGTATGCTTCTTCTCCTTTTTTTCCCTACAACCCATGTTAGAATTTAAAAGAATTAACTTGGGTTTAGGATTTATCTCCTTTTTCTTACCCTTCGGACACTTGTCCTTATAGTGTCCCTTTTCATTACACCCAAAGCAAATAATGTGATCCTTTGACTTTGCTTTGGTGGAGATGGAAACTTCTTCTTGCTCCAATATTGAGGATGGTCTTTCCTCCCCCTCAATCCTTGAAGTGGAGACTTCTTCTTCTTCCCTTGATGAGTGGATGATCTTTCACTCTCTTGTGCCACTTCACTTGATGAGATGGATGAATCTTTTTCTTTTTTCTCCTCCTTTTCGGATGTTGAGCTTCTTTCCTTATCTGATTGGTCCTTTTCCTCTTCTTGGACCATTAAGCTCATTTCCTTGGGCTCTTCTACTACTTGAGCTTGTGTAGGATTTTGATGTAAAGCTATCTTCTTGCTTCATAGCTCGTGAGCATTTTTGTATTGACCTACACCACTAATTATATCATTAGGCAAAACCTTAAGTAATATTGAAATTACCTTCTCATTTGCCTTTGACTGAGTTTGTTGTTCCTTAGTCCAATATCTTGGTCGGAGTTTCTTCCCGTGTTTATCTCTTGGAACTTCAAATGACTCTTCTATCACGATCATGTAATTCCAGTTCATATTGTGTAAGATGTGTATACTGAAAGACATGAATTTCTTTATATGAATATCTTCATTTTGAAAAGAGAATCATAACTACACTAGGTGCTTGTTTACATTAGTACATACATGAAGTTCAATTACTTTGCATTGTAGATAACATGGTGTGTGGTGTCACACGGAAGATCATGTTATCAATTCCTTGCTTAGTATAAATAGAGACCCACAATCGAGATGGAATTGGACAACCTATCGAGATGGTTGTAGTGTAATTAGATGTGGTTGGTCTTGACCATAGAATTACACTAGTGTGTTTTGAGTACATTGAGCAGGACCGAAACCCGAGGTTATCCAATTTGTACTGACTCGATAATTGGATAGGACCTCAGTTTATATTATGGAGTACGATCCCTTAATCTCGATATAATAACGGGCATATATTATTAACTATTATTTCTTTGATTTACCAATAGACAAGATCTATTATGTTAGATCGATAGACCTGGTAAGTTGGGAGATAATATTAATAATATGATGTGCTGTTGATTATTGACGGAATCTGTGTCATGGTGAGTCGGGTTGATGATGCCCCCTTGATAAGCTCGAAAGGTTCATCATGCTAAACTCTGCAGGTGGATTTGATCCGGCATGATGATAAGGTCGAGTGGTACTAGTCAAGGACTCAGAGGTTAATTAATTTGAATTGTCAGTAATTTAAATTAATTAATGGGCATTCGAGATCTTAAACACGGGGGGATGAACGACTCGTAATATGTGAAGCCCATATAAAAATATGGGGGTTAGTGAGGAATTTCAGTTAAGATCTTTTAGTGGAATGAATCTTAATTAATGGATCGGGTTTAGATCCATTGGTGGGCCAAGATCCAACTCCTCATCTTGGTCCCTACCTTAGCCCTATAAATACCCAAGGAGATCATGAAACCAAGGTTTGATCAATCACACAACAACCCAAGGCTTCCCTTCTCTCCTTCCCTTCTCTCTCCTAGGTCATGGCAAAAGCAAAGAAGAGAAGAGTGCCTCTTCTTCTTCTTTTCTTCTTCCCTTCTCATCCACTTGGTGGCTAGCCTCTACTAGACAAAGGGAGAGACTTCCTCTCCCTTTTGTAGGATGCGGTGAGAAGAGAGGAGGCGTCGGCGGCAGTTGGGAGGTGGCGCAAGGGTGATTTGCGGCGCTGCCCAGGTTTGGGTGGGAGAAGAACTTGCTTCTCTCCTTCATCTTCCTCTTCACCTTCTTCCCGTGAACTTCCTTGTGGCTGGCATGGGCTTGGACACTCACGGTGGCCGGCGGCGCAAGGAGTAGGGAGAAGGGTCGGTGGTTCCAAACCCTTGAACTAGGGTTTGGATTGGTGTGAAGAGTAGATTTGTTGGATAGCCTCGGTGATCTCGGTTCACGGTAGATCGTCGCCCACATGACGTCTGCGAAGGGAGGGACATAAGGTAGAAGACCGCGAGGTGATCGGAAAGGTATAATTCTTTCCAAGCTCCATTGATTATCCTTATGTCATATATGTGCTTGTTTCATTTACCTCGTCATTTTATGTGTGTTAGTTTATTAATTTGATTTCGTATCATAGCCATTAATTTACTAACTGGACCCCGACCATAAACACAAAAGCCGGCGATCCACTCGTCGCCTTTTTCACGGTCGAACGGTCGAGCAAATTATAAGGCCGATTTTGGTAATTGGCCGAGTTGTAATTTGGATCGTTCGATATGAGACGAGATGGTCGTAGGGAGAAGGGTCTCCATTCGGATTAATTTTTTAATCCGTAGACATGGAGAGGTCTCTCGGATCGACCGAGTATTCGCTTAGGAAACCCGCCAAGCCATACCCAACATACCGAACCATGTCTTCATCCGTATCTTCCAATAATTGAAACTCTTGCGATTGTAGGAAGGTGGAATGTTGATGTCATCCCCAAATCTTTCTTCAATCGCCATTTCCTCAGGCTTTTTGCTCTCTCGGCGGTTAGTCCGTAGATGAGCGAACCTCGCTCTGATACCACTTGTTGGGACTTTCCGTTTGCTAGAGGGGGTGAATAACAACTTTTTGATCACCCACTTTAATCGTGGTTTTCTTCCTACACGTTGTTAGTGCGCAAGCGGAATAATAAATAATAAAATCTAACAACTAAGAAGACAAACCAATTTACGTGGTTCGGAGATGAAGCTCCTACTCCACGGTTGTCCGTAAGGTGGACGATCCCGATCCGTTGGTGGATGACTCCCTGGAAGACCTCCGGCTAGCTCGTGTAGCTCCTTGTGGGTGGAGAAACCTCGCCACAACCCGCAACACCTTTCTGAGCTCTTAGACTACTAATTGGCCTTTAACCAAAACCAATTTCGTCAAAAAGTCTCAGCCAAAACTGAGTCCCTTTAAATAATGCTCTATGCTAATATGACTGTTACCAGTCGACTGGTCCAAGGTCAGTCGACTGGTTTCATTTAGATTCGAACGTTACAGCCTAACGTTCGAATTTCAGTGGCCATCAGTCGACTGCTCCAGGGGCAGTCGACTGATCTTTCTGTGGACTTCATCAGTCGACTGTCCTAGCACCAGTCGACTGATCCACTTCTAAACCTAAGGTTTCCCTTCCCCGAGTACATTTCTCTCAGCACTCGAACCCTAGGATTTCTTGAATATAATTCCCTCAGCACTCGACCCCTCATGACTCAGTTAACTCTCCATTCAGTAATCTCGACCTGTTGCCTTCAAGTCCTCTTCGACTTTGGCTCTCGTCCCTCAGATGCATGCAAGCCCGTGGCTTGTCTCCCATGCTACCCTTCACGTATGCCTCGAAGTCCGCTTCCCTCAGCTCATCGTCCCTGCTCCAGCAGTCTCGATCTGTTACCTTCAAGCCCTCTTCGACTTTGACTCTCATCCCTCAGATGCATACAAGCTCACGACTTGTCTCCCATGCCATCCTTCACGTATGCCTCGAAGTCCGCTTCTCTCAGCTCATCGTCCCTGCTTTGTCCACGGTCCCTCGGATGCACACAAGCCCACGACTTGTCTCCTCACACCATCCTTCATCGGACCCGGAGCTGTCCAACTAAGTTCATGTATATCCTGCAAACCTACACACTCAAATACACATATCAAATACAAGGATGAACCTAACTTAAGCCCTTTGCCCAAATATCAACACATATGGTCACTCCGGACCATAGATTACCTAACAATTTGATCATAATTTACTCTCATATTAAGTCCAACATGGTTCTAAACTCTAGAAGATCAACCCTCGAAACTATGGTGCAACGGAAGGACGACTAGTTGTCATCCCAGAACCGATCAGAACCAAGTAACACTACAAGAATTTTAGGATTTAACAACACCCAATAGACAACGATTTTTTGAAAAACCGTTGTCTTTTTTCCATTTAGCAATGATTTTATTAAAAACTGTTGTAGTTGATCATTTTTTTTTGGAAAAAGATAACTATTTTTAAAAAACCGTTGTCTTATATATGTCAAAGACAATAGTTTTTAAAAATTGATGTCTATATGCTTATTTTTTGAGCCTATGATAACGGGTTTAATTGACCGTTGTCTATTAGTGTTGCTTACATGATAATACACAACAGTTTTATTGAACTAATATCTATGTGAAACATAATTTTGACAAAGCTTCAACATGTCTAAAAAATTATATTTTTTAATAAAAAATAATATTAAAGTAATTTTAATTAAAAAATACAGTCAAGGAGATTGTTTACTTGTTGGATTCCCTAAGTTATCGCATTCGCGATGAGGATTCACTATAAGAAAAAATACCTATTGTGACGTTTACTTTATGACACTTAATAGCAAATGTCATTATAAACTATTTATAATGACACTTATTAAAACAGATTAATTTTATAAATAAAATATCTGATTAAACCCTTTATCATGACATATTTTATAAATGCCATTATAAATTAATCAAAATTATTTAATTTGTTTAGCCTAAAATTTTTCCAACTTCTGCCGTGCCTCGGTTGCTCCTTCCTCCTCCACCGCAAAATTTATGATAGTCGAGAATTGGCGAGGCAGGTGTAAAATACGGTATATAAATAATAATAATAATAATAAATATATAAAATAAAATAAAATATGTATATAAATATATATATGGTTATATATATAAACTTATATATATAATCATCATAAATAGGAGTTAAAAAAATTGGAATCAATCATAAGGAAATGTTGAAATAATTTTCTAAAATTTTTGATAATATTTACAGGAAAAATTGGATGCAAAATAAATTAGTTTTAAATTATTTAAGGAAAATTTTTTATTTTCGAATATATATATATATATATATATATATATATATATATATATATTCTCCCCTATTTGTTCTCTCCTGTGCCAAATCCCTAAACCCAACGCCGCCCTCTTCTTCTTCTTATGCATCTCCTCCCTCGCCCGACCTCTTCCTCTCCTCTTCACAAATCGTGGCGACCACCTCGCCTCGCGTAGGAAAGTAGGATTCGAAGCCGAAGCTGAGTGCATCCCCTCCTCCTCCTTCCCTGCGGTTCACCGATCGCCGCGAGCACGAGCCAGTTGCCGACCACCTTGAAGTGCCAATCGCGAGCCTTCTTCCCCGACCTCGGCGAGGCTGCAACCTTCGGAGCCCTTCTTGATCTGAGCCACCGCAGCGAGTACAAGCCGACGTCACCCCTCTCTCTCTCGATCTCTCTTTTTTGACCGCATCGCCACCTGCTCTCCCTCATCGTCATTGGCAACGACGATTATAGGCCTTGGACAGGGCCGAGTCTTAATCATCCCAATCCTTCCTTCCTGAGATGGCGCCCGATCACTGACTCACTTGGGCCATCCTTCCTCCTCCGGCGCACACACACATCCCCCATCATCGATGCCCTTTCATGCGAGGGCAACACAGCAACGCCATAGTAGTCGGCTCCTGGTCGCAACCGCCCACAATGCTGGTCAAGGGCCAACCTCTGCTGTCCGAGCAAGCACTCAAGTGCGATTGCTGCCGCCGCATCCGTGTACTGCCGCCGCATCCGTGTACTGCCGCTGGGAGCTCACCATAGGAGAGAGAGGTGAAGTTGAAGGTAACGACGTTTAACCATTTTTGGGTTAATTGAAATTTTGAATTTTCAATACATGGGTGAATAAATATGATGCGTAAATGAATTGTAGAAGCAGTTAGTTAGGATTTTTCCCAATGGTATTTTGGTTAGGTTTTGGAATTTGGAGTTAGATCTAATTAAATCAGATGGGTTGGATGAACCAGAGTTAATTGATGATTAATTGGGTTGGGTTAAATTAGTGGATTAATTTCTTGATTAACTAAGGAGTGTTGGTTGGATTAATTAGGGTTGATAATAGGATTAACCCTAATTTAATCAATGGTTTAGATATGGTTGTAGTCACCTATGATTAGGATTAAATGAGGGATTAACCTAATCTAAGAAAAATGATGAATTAATTAAGTAGTAAATTAATTAATTAATAGGATAATATATTGATGGTAGATACTTAGTTTTGCTTCGTATCTTGTATTGATAGGATCTGGGCTGGAAGCGATCTCTCAGACCTGAAGATAGTTAGTACGACATTTACGAGGCGGATACTTCTCTCTTGATTCCTGTAGATTCGTTTACCTTAAATGCATGGTCGTTTTACTTTCTGAGTAGGATTGTTTTATCTTAAATCTATTTGCCTTGTTTTTCCTGCTTGATACTTATTCTGTGCTTGACCTTTGAGTAGAAATTCAAATTGTTCAGTTATACAGTCTCATCTCTTGGCTTCTGATCTAAAGCGTACTATGTGTACGCGTGTACTGTAGAATAATCATTTGAGTGATCTAATTGTATTGGTTGATATAATTCGTGTGCTTAAGCATGTACAACCATTCTTTAGTACAGGGTGAGTGATCTCTTGTTCATTTATCACTAATTTGATTGTTTGGAAATTGAAAAAGTTGTGTTTGTTGGAAACTCATTCTATATTATTTACTTACAATTGCATTGTAGGTATCATGAGGAATTCTTAGTTGATTCAATTTTAGATTGGATGGTAACCAATATTCTTGTTCTACCTCGCATTCTTTACTATTCAAAGTAGACTCTGGTAATACCGTAGTACATGTGCTCTAGGTAATTTTAATAGCATGGTAAATGTTTTTTGTGAGGTCTTGGTTGAAGTTATTAGGTGAACCTTAGCATCGATGTAGTTGCCACATGCTATTACTAACTAGGCTAGGCTTGTGGTCTAGCTATGGGCATGGGCCTCAAGTTTTTGAGAGATACATTATTGTTTATCTTAGGTGTGTATGTAAATTCTTTAATTATTTTTATTGTCATATAGGATGGTGTTATACTGTTATATAACTTGCTTTTTAAATTTTTGTTCTTGACAATATAATGTAATGCTCTCTGTTATCTGTCATTTTCAGGCAAAGTTCATTGCAACAGGTGGATCAGTTCCCTAGTAGTTTGATGTGGCATAATGAGTTGGAGTTTGTTTTCTTTTAAGCTAGTAGTTTCTCTAGTAGTTTGATGTAGTAGGTAACTGAATTGTACTTTTAGTCAATCTTTTGATGGTTGCTAGTGATATGAAGTTGATTAAGTGCATTCTAATCTGATCCAAAAAAAAAATCTTTCCTATGTGACGTGACGTGAGATGGATGTTTATGCTTTAAGTGGTAGTTCTTGATGTTTTATATTTAAATGATCAAAAATAAGGCAACCTTTGTCTCATGCACTCATATCCCTTTATTTTTATGCTATTGTAGTTGTTGAATATAATTGTTGTTGAATTGACTTATCATATGTGTTTTTTGTTTTCGCATACAAGAAATGATAGAAGATGCATAAGAGGAGAAATTTGATTCAACAATGCAAGTTATATTAGAATTCATAAGTGTGATTCTTTATCTGTTGTGGATACTATTTAGTTGTAAACTTGAGTCAGAAGTTTGATTCAACAATGCACAAAAGGAGAAATTTGATTCAACAATACAAGTTATATTAGAATTCATAAGTGTGATTCTCTATCTGTTATGAATACTATTTAGTTGTAAACTTGGGTCAGAAGTTTGTGGAATATGGATATATACTTTTTTTGGTTTAATTATTGGTAGATTATAAGTATATTGATGACACATCCATTGTAATTCGTACATACAAGTTCTTGAATCAATGATATTTTGACGATGTTTGGACTAATTTTATATAAAATTTTGACATGATATAAAGTTTGATTGATATATTTTGATGATGTTTGACCTCAAACAAAAGGCAACGATTTTTATTTGTTGTCAAATTGTTGTTTAAATCACACAAAAATAATGGTTTAATATTATTGTTAAAATGTTGTCGATCACATTAAAAGACAACGGAAAAAAAATCATTGTTGCACTGTTGTCATTGACTAAAAGATAATGATTTTTAACTGTTATTTTTGAACACCCCTTTTAACAACATGACCTTTAATAATAATTTTTTTAAACTACGACAACGGTGAAAAATCATTGTTAATAAGTATTTTTCTTATAGTGTTAACTTTTGTCAAATGCCTATATCCTCTTTTCACTCAGCATGCATTTGTGTCCCCTCCTTCCTCCTTCCCTCCCAAAATGTTCTTAGTGTTCCCTTACAATTTAAAGCTAGCTATGGGCTCGCCTTCCTTTCTCGATCACGACAACTGAAAAAGAAGTCGATATTTTAAAATAATATCGATAGATATATTGCTAAGAGCTTATCGGGGGTGTAATTGGAATCAAAAAGTTGATCATCCCTTTAAAATAAGAATAATAAAACAAAAATGATTGAATCAAAAAGTCGTAGAGTTGTCGACCATGTATCACATAACTTTTCTTCAAAGTGTAGACGGGTTAAGTCATTATCAGAGTTTGTAGGCGGCATGTAGCCATCACAAGGCATCACTTAATTTGCCAACAAGCTTTATCAATCGATCTAAATCTCGCAAGATTTGATAGCGCCCAACAAATGATTAGTTCTTGAAAATGTTCTTAATTAAAGGAAAATTTGGAATAAAAGAAGAAAAAGTGTAAATTATTATTATTATCAATAATTCAATGCATCCATTTTACCGTTGTATATCTGTCATACTATTTTTATTCTTTGATTTTGTATCAATTTACTATTTTTTATTTATAAAGTAGGATGAGTCACATAATACTTTTTTATTTTTGGATTAATGTTAAAGTATGTATTTTGTCAAAATTTATTATTATTATTATTATAATTATCATTATTTTACCGACAACCCATGTAACGGCCGCATGGTGTTTGGGCTTGCTTTTGCCCACCAAAAATGAATTAATGAGGTTCTCTTATTGGAAAGTGAGAGCGGGGCCCAGAGATTGTGCCCGTGATTATTCTTTCATTTTATCGAGGAATCTGGTTGGTGTCGATGGGTAGGTATCCATGGGTAGGTGTAGATTTCGTTGCTAAGGTCGTGAGGAAAGTGAGTAGCCAGCGTTACGAGCGAACTCAAGCATTATAATAAATTAATTAAAGAAACCCATTACATTTTGTATTCCACTGTAATTAAAAAATATATAAATATGATATTTGACCATTTTCGGTTTTTTTTTTATCATAATCAATGAAATAGTAAAATATCAAAATTTATAAACTTTACAAACTTTTTTTATTGAGAAAAAAATAATTTCCATATAAAAATTCTAACACTTGCAATTTATTCCATTACTTTTACTGAATAGTTAATAAATCACACCTCACAATTTAACATTTTTTTAAATTAGAAATAATTATTGGTAAATTGTAAACATACAATACAAGTGGAATTTTCATTTATTTATTACGTCATAAGTACAAATTGCTGCTATTGATGACGTTTGAAATGTGCATTTAGTAGGTAGCCATTTCTTAGATCAGATTTCACATTATTTATTTGTTTATTTTATTTTTTTTAATTTTTAGTTGCAATAGATAATTAATTTATGCCAATTAATGAGAAAGCACTTAGTTATTCATCATCTCAGCATAATAAAATCAACATTTATTAAAAAAATTATCCGTTAATTCATCCAATTTTACACTTAATCTTTAGATATTAAATTAATAATGCATTTTTCAAAGCTAGATTTCTTATTATATATCATACTATCATCGAGATGTAGACATAATATAATTGATTGTTCATGATATAAAAATATATCATTGATTTCATTAATTCTGTATAACATTTATTAGCATAATTTAAATTCATTACCAATAAAAGTTGTCGCAATTTCAAATATTTTGTCGTAATTTAATTTTTGATCGAGTAATTTTGGAGGCAAGAGTTAGTATCCAAAAAAAACATAAAAAGAAAAACGGTAACTTATATAAAAATTTTCAAAACAAAATTCATAAGTATAGTAAAAAGAGTATTAAGGAGCCAAAAAAAAAATCCTAAGTGGGAGTGAACCAAAGGGAACTTTGCCTTTGAGATTTTCAAAAAATTTTCCAAAGAAAAAAAGCCGAAAATTCATGAAAAGAGCTGTAAAAATAAAATAATTAAATAATAACACCAAGAACAAAAGCTATTATTTTCCCTGACCCGAAAGTTGTTCGCCCGTTATGCACCATCACCGCAGAGCACTGTCTTCAACTTCTCTGTCTCGTTAGTGGGCCCCCGGCGCTGCTTCCAACTCCATTGACCCATCGCCAGCCAGCGGACGCCAACTGCGATTGCCCTTTTTCGGCCTTCCAACTTCGTTTGATTTGAACTCTTCGCCGTCTCTCACTCTTTTTTGGCATCATTCATCTGCAATCTTCTCCCTCCTCCTTCCGTCTCGAGCAGGGAGAAGCGCTTTGTTGTGCTATCGAAGTAGCAGAGCCGGGGCCGGCGCAGGCGCAAGCGAAAGGAGGAAAGGGGCTACATTTCTGGTTTCTTCTTATTTTTCACGAGGGTATGGCATCCGGGAGCTACCGGAATGGAGGCGTCAAGGTGGCCTCCAAGCTCGACCGATTGCCCCCGTCCTCCGCTGGCTACGCCACGCCCAAGCCTTCTGCCAAGTCAAGGTCTTCAGCTGCCGCAGCTGCCTCCCGCCGCGGCGTTTCCATGGCTCCTCCCGCCAGTAGGGCTGGTGGAGATCCCGGAGGTTCGTGTCCTTCTTCCCCCCTTCCTCTCCACTCCGCTGGGATCTGGTTTAGATCGCCAGCATTCTGCGCCGATCTGTGGGCTAATTGGATCTCAGGACTTGAATTGGGCTAAAAAAACCCATTTTTATCTCTAGTGGAATGCGTGATTCTGTCGTGTGGGTTTATCCTTTTTTGTTTACCCTAAAAATAGCAAAATATCATTATCTAAGCTATGGGTTAGTTTTCTGCGCTCTGGCTGGTACTTGAGACGAGTGTAGTTGAAAAATGCAATGCTGCACTGAAATTGATGTTACACTATCAACTTTGCAGCGATCGTAGTATGGAGATTAGAGATGAGGATGGGATTACCTGATTGGTTTAAGATAGCTTACAAGTGTGTGGGACATCTGAAACAATTAAGTCGGGGGAAATGCTGGTGAAAACACTATCGCAGAGTTTTTATGATCGTGTCTGATGTGCAACTGAGTATAGTAGGTATGAAGCATGGGCATCCTCTTGTATAACTTAATAAAGGCAATAACTTGGCTCGGGCGTATGATTTTGAGAGAGATCCTACCAGCAGTTAATTGATTCAAGAAAGTTACAGACTCAATTAAATTTTTATAACTGGCCAATCAGTTACATTGCTATTTGTAGAACTTTATGAAGCCGCTTCCCGATGGAAGTTAATGTTTTAGAGGCGGACGAATCCTTTGTCCCGAAACTCCCTCGTCCTTGTGTCCCAACTCACCGGCGATGGACAGCGAGTCGTCCGATCGCTGATCGGACACCACCGGTGGCCTCCGGCCGCTGTCTTGAATCAAACTATACATTGGGGGTATGGCGAACTCGTTGGGGATCGCCACAATCGCGATCTTGCCGGATTCACCGTCGAATCAGGCGAGATCACGATTGCGACGATCCCGACCCATTGACCGTTCCCCCAGGGTATCGTTTGATTCGGGACAGCGATCGGAGACCGCCAGTGGTATCCGATCGGCGATCGGACGACTTGCCGACCATCACCGGTGAGTTGGGACACGGGGATAGGGGAAGTTTCGGGACAGAGGATCCCGTTTGGTTTTAGAGTGTTAAAGAAGTTTCAGGGTAGTTATGCTGCAGTTATGAAGTAGTGTCTAAAGTGATGACCCAAAGGGATAATTACCCCCTGCTGTTTGATCAATTTCCTGGTTGGGTAGAGATTGGACTTTTTTTCTAGGTTATGCGAAATGGGAGGAGGTAAGTGAAATAGCATCACTTGTATGTTTGAGCTGAATTAAGCCTTAAAATCCTTGACGAACTGACAAAATCGACTCACAGTTTTTCTTGTTCTCTCCTGTAATTTATCTCCTGTTCCTATTATTCTGAAATGGATTGTTCTGATGCAGTGTTTTCACATTCTTCGCATAAGACTATTAGGTTCATTATCTTGCATGTTGAAGCATTTCATGTAGTTCAGAAGTAATGGCTCTTTAATTGCTTGTTTGAGGTTTAAAATTTATACAAGTATTAAGAAAGTTTTCTTTAAAGTTAATATTTCACATAAAAATAGACTTGATTACAATATACTCCACAAGATAATTGTATTGCCAGCATTCCTCTTTGAATGATGTGTGTGTGTTTGTCCTAAGCAGAAAGAGAGACGTCTGTTGGAAGAATGTTTTGCTTCAAATATTTCAACTTATTAATTATGTTGGTAAGCACACTAGTCTGGATTAGTCATTAGGTTGTGTGGGTGCATTGATGAATAGCAGAACATGAAACAAACATGATCCTCAGTTAATATTGTATTTGTTGTATGCCTGAGTAGAAGAATGGCCCTAGAATAATACTGTAATGTTCTTACTGGCCAATTTGTCACTAGATAATTGGTAGACTTTTTCAATGTTGGTTCTTTCTGGATTGTTCTCATATTTCAAGACTTAATAGTCTTCGATTCCCTTCACAATTCATAGTTCCTGGAAGAGTTCGTGTGGCTGTAAGACTTCGGCCTCAAAATGCAGAGGAGATGATAGCAGATGCTGATTTTGCTGACTGCGTGGAGTTGCAGCCAGAGGTTCTTGTCCACTTTTATGTTCAATGAAACAATTTTATATCTTCAGCAGTCTGAGATATAAATTTGACTGCTTCAGTGCAAAATTTGAAGTTTGCTATTAATCAACATTTAACGATGGGTTGCAGCTCAAAAGGTTAAAGCTCCGCAAGAATAACTGGGATTCAGAAACTTATGAGTTTGATGAGGTGCTGACAGAATCTGCCTCACAAAAACGTGTATATGAAGTTGTTGCAAAACCAGTGGTAGAGGTATATGTATGCATGATGCACATTCATAACTTGATTATTTTCCAATTACCCTTGTTTAATATTTTAATTGGAAACATTTTCTTGCAAAGTAGAGTAAGACTACGTACAATAGACCCTTCTCCGAGACACCGCATTGGGAGCTTTATGCATTAGGCTGCCCTTTTACCTTTGTTTGCTATTTTACATCCCCCTTTAACCTGTATACAACTTATTAGCCAGTCTTAATGCCAAAGTATAAAATTTGTTTCTTTATTTGTAGATGTGTTTATTGTCTCAAAGTTTTATGTCATTTTCTAATTCTTTGATCAATTTTTTTCTTGTGCCTAGACAAAATTTTCCTTTCTCCATGCAACACATACACATCTGTGTCCTTACAGACAGCTTTACATAATAATACTTACTTGATACTACAGTTATACTTTTAGATGTTCAGATTACTCTTTGAAGATGTTGAAAACAAATGATTAAACATTCATTTTAAAGCCCTGAGATTGCTCAAGTAATTGTTTAATTTTTAATTTGTTATTTCCCATTTAATCTCCCCATTCTTAGACTGGCAAATTTGAGTTTCTTTGATCTTTATCCCAAATATGTCAGTTTATTATACTTTTTTTTTCTTGTTCTGGCTTGATGAAGTCATTGTGGTCCCGTTGTATGCCAATTCTAACATTATCGAGTTTGCTATCATTACCTTCAATGTTATCTGGTTTTGCAGAGTGTTTTGGAAGGGTATAATGGAACAGTTATGGCCTATGGACAGACAGGCACTGGCAAGACTTTTACACTTGGAAGACTTGGTGAAGAAGATACAGCTGCCCGAGGCATCATGGTCCGTGCAATTGAAGACATTCTTGCAGATACATCTCCAGGGATTGATTTTGTTTCAGTATCATATTTGCAGGTTTGTTGCTGTTTAAAATGTGATAATCCTATATGCCATATAATTTGACTGATAAAGCATCTGAATTTATAGAACTTCATGTGTAATCTGCCAGCTTATTAGGACATATGCTTTAGAATAGTTATTTTTTAGATGTGGACTAACATTTGATTGCTTATGTTTTTAAATAGCTTTATATGGAAAGCATACAAGATCTTCTCGTTCCTGCAAATGACAATATTAACATTGTTGAAGACCCAAAGATGGGGGATGTTTCACTACCAGGCGCAACGAGTGTAGAGGTTAGAGATCAAAAAAGCTTTATGGAGCTCCTAAGAGTAGGAGAAGCACACCGTTTTGCTGCTAATACAAAGCTCAACACAGAATCATCTAGGAGTCATGCTATTCTGATTGTGAGTAGAAAAATTGTCAACTTTTTTGTGATAACCTGAACTTTGAAAATAACTTTTGCTGTATCATTATAGGTAAATGTGAAGAGGTCAGTAAAAGGAAGACTTGATGCTGACCAAAATTTTCATGGTGAAAATAGCATGACCTCCAATTTGGTGTCATCCTTCGGGCCACCAATTGTTAGAAAAAGTAAATTTGTTGTTGTGGATCTAGCTGGTTCTGAAAGGATTGATAAGTCAGGTACTTGTGCATTTATATCCAGAGATTTGGCTAAAATTTAGTTGCAGAAAGTCTTGTAGGATTTGCCTTTCTTATCAACCAAGAATAAAACATAAAATGAAATGCATAGGATTTCCCTCCCTAATGTGCAACATTTACACCCTCCAGAAGTCTGAACTTTTATATCCTGAATCATGCTCTATTATGCCCTTTGCAATGGTGATATGAACACCTTCACTCAAATTTGTTTCTTTCTTCTATCAGATAGAAAGTGCATCTATATTCTGTACAATTTTTACATAATTATCTTGATCCTTCTATATCTGACTGATTGGACTTCTTGTATTTGTAAAGAACATATACTCTTCTTCGGTTTCTGACTGACTGGACTTCTTGTAGTAATTGCTCTAAAGAACATATACTCTTCTATATGGTAATGGATTTTGTAGAACATATCTAATGCTTTTCTGCACTACTATTCCTTATAGGAAGTGAGGGACATACTCTAGAAGAAGCAAAGTCAATAAATCTATCACTGAGTGCTTTAGGTAAATGCATCAATGCACTTGCTGAAAATAGTCCTCATGTTCCAGTTCGCGATTCAAAGCTTACAAGACTCCTTCGAGATTCATTTGGAGGTATGATGTGGAACCTTGGATTCCCATTTACTTGTTAATTATATATCTGAAATTTTCACTTGGATGATTCAGTAACTCGGATGTTTTGACTTAATGAATAGTTTTTATGAACAGTATCATTGTTGCATTTGAAAAATCATGAAAAAAAGCCTGATACTGGTAAAATTGGAGAATCTCAAACTGAATATTGCCTAATCTCTGTTTCTCGATTTAAATTACTATGGTTTTTATTTGTGTACTGTTTTGATTGCATGCTTGATTTATGGGCTCCAATGTTTATTTACATTTGTGTCTTAATCTCCTATAGCTTCAGTTAAATCATATGTGAATCTTCAAATATTCTTTGCCTGACACAGGTAGCTCAATCTTTGTCCTAATGTTTTATTAAATGCAAATATTTTACAGGCAGTGCAAGAACTTCATTGGTGATCACAATTGGCCCATCACCTCGCCATAGAGGAGAGACTGCAAGCACCATAATGTTTGGACAGAGGGTATGGTTATTCTATATTGACTTTCCCCTCGCCTTAAATAAATTAGTTTTCATGCCCTTTTTGCTTGTCTGATGTTTTCTATGTAAGATCTGCATAGTAATTTGCACAGAGTGCCTCACTCTAAGAGGCATTTTTAATTGAATTTGTGAATTGCAGGCAATGAAGGTAGAGAACATGGTCAAACTAAAGGAGGAATTTGATTATAAAAGTTTATGCAGGAAGCTTGACATTGAGCTCGATAAATTAATCGCAGAAAATGAAAGGCAACGGAAAGATTTTGAAGATGAAATTGAGAGAATTAAAATGGAATCAGAGAACCGAATTGCTGAAGCTGAAAGAAGCTACATGGATACTCTTGAGGTGTGTTTAAATTTAGTTCTTCATCTCATTTATAGGCAATTTCTTGAAGTTTCTTAAATTGTTTGGATGCATGATTTAAACAAATTATGATTACATCTAAACTAATATTCTCCTGTACTTCACTGCATTGATATCTAGAGTATTATTTGGTTTGGTTGATGAGTTTCAAAGTTAAAGGTTTTTATAAGCTTCATGTAGAGGGTCCATCTACTCCTGACAGTCCAACTCTCCTTGCTTTGAGATAACATTTAATATGCATTTGTGGTACACAAAATTTTCTACTTATCAAAAGTAGTACAAAGAATGTGAAGTTGAAGATGGAGTTGTGTCAATTCCCACAAGATAGAAACCTGCTGTATGAAACTACAAATAATTTGTGGCTTTCCTATGTTAATTACTATCCAGTAATTACCAGCTTTAGTAATATTGCGTCTCTCTCTCTCTCTGTGTGAACCTTGATTTCGAGTGATCATCTGTTCTTCTACATCTTCAGTGAGCCATATTGTGCAATTATTCGGGGTAAGTTGAGCTTAAAAGTAAATTTTATGTTCATGCCTCCTTGTCTAGATTTAGGTCAATGCCTCTGTGTTGAGTGATCTTCAGTTCTTGACCATCTTCAGTGAATCATATTGGGCAAGTGAAGTCTAAAAATGTTGTTTAGGTCCATGCCTCCATGTTCCGGGTAACATCGATGAGAATTGTAAATGCTAATAACTAGAAATCACGTTTCCCTACAGAAAGATCCATTTTCATTGGAATTGAAAGCTTTGACTAGATTATTATAGCCTCATTCTTACCTGTGTGCCTCTTTACTTTGGCCATGCTGTCTGGCTCCAGCTTTAACCTTGTTATTGAATGTGGTTTAGTCAGTACATCTTATTGATTGGTTTAATTTCCTTCCTTTTTACATAGAATGAAAGACTGTCGTACCAACAAGATTATTTGGACTCAATCAAGAAGCTTGAGGAGAAGTGGAATGCGACGTTGAGAAAGCTCGAATAGAACATCAGAATGTTTGTCTTGAAAGGCGCATAAGTAGAGGTATATAGTGATGTCCGTCCATACAATATTTCAGGATACTATTTCCTTGCTTCTAGGCCTTGTCATGAGTATCAGATAATTTGTAGACGAAAATATGAATAAATATTTGCTAGATGGATATGGGCACAAGCATAGTGTGATTGCATTTTCTTTGAGTGGATTCTTGAGCAGAATACTAGTACTAAAGAAAGCGAACTCTATTAGTTTTAATGCCCATAAAATGCTATGGAGATGCAATATTCATACATAAAATAAAGAAACTAAGGACCATTAGAACTTCTCAATATGTATAATTCAAATTAGTCTCTTGCAGAAGTTTTCTATTTGTGCTAACTTTATTCTGTTGGATCTTCATTGTTTTTAGGCTACTGTAGATTTTTTCCTTTTCAAATGCCTATTCATGTTATCTGATTTCATCAGTCATCACCAATTGTAGAATGCAAGCTCCTTTTTTGGTAACGTACTTGGATGCATTACATAGTTAAGTAGATGTGCCGATCTTGATATAGTTTTACTGGAATTTAGAGGTCTCTATGGTGTTATTCAGGTATAGAGCAATATGAAGCTAAACATGCCACAGTAAATGACTGAAATGCTAACACATCGATGGCTTCCCGCCCGATACCTTTCATTCACACTTCAAACATTTAGCAAAGTTTCAGATTGCCAGTCATGTGATTTTCTTTGATGAAATGCATATTTGCTTATGCTTCTTTTCTGGATTCTCTAACAATTCCAAATTGCTAATTTCTGGGACAAAGGCTCCATCAACATCTACCTCATATGACATTAGTGAGGTTAGACAGTTACATCAGAATGATAAGTTGTTGCGCCAGTCTATTGAGGATGAAGTTAACAAACTTAAAAGTGAAGTATCACAGTGGAAACATTTAGAGGTATGTGCGTGATACTGTGGATATAATTTGGAATGCCTATCAGTATCTAAAATCTGATTGATTGGCTCATATTCTGTATGATCTATACTCTTTTGGTGTTAGGAAGTTGGAAATGCTGAAACTTTGAAGCTTCGCAAGAT
>JAGFNQ010002823.1:347101-373163 GCA_024364735.1 Boesenbergia rotunda
TCCTATTTTTTTTCAAATTGAAATAACCCTTTTTATCAATTCGGGAGATCGTAAGAACATCTCCAAATAGGTTGATATCCAACCATAGATAATAACCACCATGGCTGTGGCCATCAAGTTGTTCTTAGCTATGAAGGTAGGTAATTATACCGATTACATATAACATATATGTAACTATCACTTTATGCTATCAACTAATTGAATGTTTGCATAAATCATTGGGTTGTTAACTCATTAACAAGTATGCAACATTATACATAGCACCCAACTGCACCTCTCTTTACATCGACCTTGGTTGTGGCACAACAAATCGATGCTCCAAGCTTAAGGCTGACCCATTAATCAAGAAATAGTTTTAATATGGTTGGAGCTCATTCAACCGTTTAGTCAGGCTTAGATGTGTCCAACAACCAAAACTAAGGATTGACCTCTGACTCCGACTATATTATTCATAAACTAATTCCATGGTTTGAACATGTTGAGGTTCAAGCCGGGCATGGATGTGTCCATCAACCCAAACGAGAAACAAAACTCCGATTCTAACCATATTAATGGAAGGTGTTGGCCTTAATATTTTGTAAGGGGTTTTGGGTCTCATCCTTTCTTTTCTAAGCACATTCATGACATATAATCATGTCATGACTAACGATTTCCTTAATAAAGTATGTATGTGACTTAATTTATCAAGTCTCATTATTTGAATTAGGAACCGGATTTCCTAATTCTAATTTCATACTTTATTTAAGGAATTGTTTTGGGAAACAATTTCCTAAATTGTCATAATCAATTTCGGAAATAATATGTTTAAGACTTTGATTTCTCTAAATCAAATCTTATTAAATTAAGAGACAAATCCCTTAATTCAACTACATATTATTTTCATGAAAATCTCATTTAAGAAAACTCTATAGGAAACCATTTTCCTAATAATTTTGGAGACAACAATATGTAAGAGCATCACCTCTTAAAACTTATTTTATTCATGGATTTAATTAATTACAACAAATTGTTTTCTAAGGGTGGCTCCCCGAGGCTCAGATACCCAAAGAAAAGTAATTTGTTGTAAATCCAATTGGACGGCTCCCCGAGGCTCAATCCAAATCAAACATGACAATTTCAATTAAAATTGGGAAATTAAATTACAACAACTAACTTTTAAATTGGACGGCTCCCCGAGACTCAATCCAAAATAAAGAATTTTGTTGTCAATTTAAAAACTAATTCAAATTTAATTGTCAATTAACTGTCCATGAATTTGTCTAGACTTTCTTAAAAGAAAGTGCCCAAAATTGCGAGATTTCATAATAGGTTTTCAGAATAATTGTAAGTTTTTGGTACAAAGAAAACTTACATATTTCCAAAATTAGAAAATTTCTAAAATAGAAAATTTTCCAAAATTGGAAAGTTTCCAAAGATGGGAAGTTTTCACAATTATTATAAAATTTCAGAAACTAGAAAATTTCAAAAGTTTGCGAAATTTCATGAGGATTTCCAAACTTAGAAATTCCTAAATCAAAAATTTATTATAATTGGAAAGTTTCCATAATTGAAAATTTTTTTCCAAAATTGAGATTATGACAAAGTTTTTCGCAAAACAATTATATGATTATGTCGAACACTAACCGGCTCTAATACCACTGTTGGGACCGGGTGCATGTTGACAAGGATACGGGTTCGTAAAATTCTAAATTTTTACGTGCAGCGGAAGAATTAGCATAAAATAATTTCTCAAATTATTCTAACCACGTATCTAGCATGCAACCTTATGGTGTGTGGACATGATCATAAAATAAAACTTTGCGAAAAGTAAACTAATTTACTAAGTACCTCGCGTAACTTGAAGAAAGGGACGAGATCCAACTGTAGCGTCCCTTGGAAGCTCCGCCTCTATTCGTGTCCACGCCGAGTTCTCTTCGGGATGACTTCGCAAAGTCACGAGTTTTGTGCCGACGAGAACTACTAGATTCTCTAAAGGCACAACTAGAAGAACATTGAGAAAAGAATGGAAACTAACCAACAAGAATCGGAATCCAAATTCTGGGAAGGAAGGAGATGTGATCCGCTTCTTCTTCTTCTTCTTCTTCTTCTTCTTCTTTGGCTTCTACTTGGTGGAGTCGACTCACGCCAACCCTTGGGTTGTGTGAGGTGCACCAGCCCTAACTCTCAAGAAGGGCGCCGGCCGTAGCACTCAAGAAGGGCGCCGGCCCTAAGGGGAAGAGAGGGAGAAGAGAATAAAAGAGAGAGAGAGAGAGGAAGCTACTAATCTCTTGATTACTCAATTAGAATTAAGGGCTTGCCTTTGGTTCCTTTATATAGTAGCATCTCCCTTGCCAAGTCTCCCTCTTAACGGAATTTTCATAACAAATTTATCCTATAAATTCTCTTATGAATTATTCCGTTTAAACCATGTTTTATTATAACTAATTTTATAATAAAACAAATACTTCTCTCTTTTAATTATGGAATAAAATTTATATTAAATTTTCTTATCATGGATAAATCAATTCATAATTGATTTTATAAATTAAAATTAAACCAATTCATGGTTCATTTTAATTTCCATAAAAAGAATAAATTTCTACAAATTTCTTTAAAAATCTCTTTATATAAATTTCTTTATATATCAATTTATTTATCCATAATTTATAAAACAAATCGCGCTAGATTTATTTTATTAATTAAACCAATTAAATTGGTTTATTCCCCTTTTAATGGTCGGCCAAACCAAGAGGGTGGACACCCTCTTTGGCTGGCCAAACCAAGCCGATCCCATCGCGAATTAAACTCATTTAATTCGCCCAATAAGCCTTCAAAAGACTTAGCCATTTTTAGCTTCCATTGCGCCTCTGATAAATTCAGATTCGACTTATTTCTCTTGATCGGAAAATCTAATTTTCAACTCGTTTTAAATCCCTCGGATTACTCGTAGTGCGTGTGACTAAATAGGCTTTCGATTTATGTTGGCCGTCTATAATCAACTAATTATAGAACGATCCTGAGTGGCACCTAGTAGTACATCATGACCCCCAATTAATCGAAAGATCAACGGTTGACCTCAGAAATTATTCTGAAACCCTTCAGCAGCTCTAATGAATCGTGCCTCATTCCCTTCAGCATCTTATACCCACTTGGTTCAGGACATGGTCTATGTGTGTCAGTCCCCACTAGGCTGACTACGTCACACCTAGCCCAAGTAGTGTCTTTCTCGTCCTTTGGATTTCTAATTACTCTCATGTATTTAAGAGACACATACTCTAAACATGATATGCTTTGGCCAGAGGCTTTGAGTAACAATCCGACGATAGGCCTGGGTATACATCTCCTCGCAAAGAGTGGTGAATCCTTTGTAGGCTGTTCAAACATCTTCGGGCACTTCGGCTTATACCCAACCATCCTGGGACCACACCTCCTTGGAGATGCTTGCTTAAGATGTTAAAGTATAAGTCTCCATGACCAAGATGACTTGAACACCGCAAGTCAAAGGAACATCGCACTTAAGCTGCGGTAAGAACTTCACTGACCTGTCTATGTATAGACTACCATGTGAAGTTTTACAGTCAGTCACTCCAATGAACTAGTTCCCTTAACTAGCATCCATGTTTATCTCCGGACATCCCAATGTCACCAGCCAGTGAGAATCAGCTGATTAGAGAATAACCCATGCTAGTCTCAACAGAATTGATAGTATCCATTTTTATCAATTCATCGACTATGGATATTTTCAATACTTCACAATTGCACATGTAGAGATAATCACTAGTTGTGATCCCATCACAAATTCTCTTATGCTGTGAATTGTATTGCGGACATTCAGTAGATGAGTTTAAGATCCCAATCAAATACACGAATATGTATACTCAAATAGTGAATTTTCATTTATTAAAACAAATATTTACAATCATAAGGCGATTGCCTTAGGACACTTTTCTCATATCACTAACAGTGAGGAACTCATGTACCGAGCAGGGCTCAGCCCTAAAGTCGCCAGCCTGAGCCCTTGCCTTGGTAAGTTTATCCTTTCACAAACGCCTGTTAATTCTAACTGATGTTTTTGTCTTATTTGTGCATTGCAGAGGGCGTCATGTTGTCCCAGGTGATGAACCGGCTCATCAAGTGGGAGGAGGCCAATGAGCAGGCCTTGGCCCCTCCTCTGGCTCCTGTTGACTTACCGGCCGACTCGACCGAGACTCCTAAGGAGGCTACCGAGCAACCCGGCGAGCACGAGACACCGAAGCAGATAGAGGCACCAGCATCGACTGAGCTATCTGCCGACCAAGGGACTCCAGAGCTGCCCGGTGTCCAAGAGGCTGACCTGCCTCTCATCATCGTCGAGACAAGAGAGAATGAGGAGACCCCGGTGCCCCCCCCCCTCGGTCGAAGTTCTGATGCTCAGATCATCGGGGAGACTAAAGAGGAAACACCTCAACTAGTAGTCAGCAACCAGGAGGAGGTTGCGGCGCTTTAAACCCCGTAGGCTCCCCTCTATCCCTGAGGAGGGACTGTCGATATCCGATGATGAGGACACAATATCTCTGTCCCAACACTTCATGGAGGTGACCACTCTAGAGAAAGGAGATCCAACCATCAGCACCTCCCCAGTCGACTCCTCTGACACCTCCAAAGGCAAGCAGGTGGTGCCCACAAAGCCCCGGATGAGGCTTGACCACCTGCGCAAGAAACTTCAAGTAGCATTGGAGGCGGCTTCGCAACCATTCCCCCCGCTGCAATTCAGGGAGGTCCTTGCCGAGGGATGTTCTTCCGAGGGAGTCTCTAGCTCTGATGAGGATGTCCCAAGTCCTTCCACTGTACCTCCTGGAGCACCTATCGTCCAGCTTCTCCCCCAGCCAAGAGACCCCTCTTCCTCACTAGGCCGAGGTAACACCCTGACAAGCCACAAAGTCTTGAGAGGGGATGCCTTGCGCACCTCAGCTGGGCCTCTAACCAACCTCCATGAGTCCCTCCTGAAGGTAAGGGTTCTTACTTTCCTAGATTACCCGAATTCATGTTTTCTAACCGGTCTATGCTATGACAGGTTGTTCAAGACTGTCTTACTGTCGACTGCCATTTATATTCATGGCGAGAGGTTGAGCCCCTGATACGCAGAGCATCTATGGCAGAGGCCGAGGCCTATCGTGCCCACTGAGGGGGCTTCCTGCAAGCAGAGGTCAGCAGAGCTCTTCGGGTGAAAGTAGAGCATCACCTAGAATCTTTGTTGGCATTAGAGTCAGCCCTGCATAGCTCTCACCATAGGGAGCGCTTGATGTTAGAGAGGGTCATAGCCCTCTCGAATGACTTGCGCACCCTAGCCCAAGAGCGGGATTAGCTTCAGGCTCGGGAGAAGAAGTTGTACGGGGACATCCAACTTCTAGAGTCCTCAGCGGATGCTCTAGATGGGCGGATAAAAGACCAAACACACCAGCTAGCCCAAAAAGAATTGATGGTAAAGGAGGCAGCTGACCACATGACCGACCTCCAGGAGGACGTTGCCCAAGCCCAGTTAGAAGTGTCGGTCATCTCAAAGAGGCTCAAGGAGGCCCTGGAAGATAGAGACAAAATGTCCTCTGAGATGGCCCAATTGAGAACCGCCAAGGAGGAAGTCGAGGCTGAACTGCAAAACTATAAGGCTGACGAGGCATCCTGGCCAAAAGAGACCGAGGCGGAGTTCAAGGCTAGGTTTCTGGAGTCCCACGAGTTTGTCGACATCTTGGCCGGGCAGGTCCTGAAGCCCCTCAAATAGGGCTTTAATGGCGCCATCACTCAGGTTCAGAAGGCCCAACTATTGAAGTCGGATGCCGACCTGAGCTTCATGAGTGTCGACCAAGTTTGGGATGAACTCCCTCTTGAAGATAAGGAACTGTAGACGCTTTTTCCCAAACGCGTGCTATGCATCTTTTGTTTCCATACTTGTTTTCCTTTCCTTACTGAACTCATAGTGTACTCATTTGTTTGTAATGAAATAAATTTTGCATAATTTTGTCCAAGTCTTCTTGTGGATTTTCTCTAGAATATTTGTCTGTCTTCCCATACCTCTTCTTATTTCGTGGCCCTTTGTGAAGGCATACTCGTGCTTGTGATATGGGCTCTCTGGAAATGCTTAACCATCATGTTTGCCTCCAATACCTATTGGTGTTCCTTTATATCTTGCCGCCTAGATGCGAGCATCCCTCCCCCTCTGTTCCCGACAAACCATCCTTAAGTTCGCGGTCATAGATAATAGGGATATCTAGGCCCCTGGTTGAGCCTTCGCAGCAACGTGAGGTAGTAGGGTTTAGGCAGCTCCTGGTCGGACATCCGCAGCACCACGACCAAGCCTACTCACCTCGGGCATCCACTGCACCGCGAGGTAGTAGGGTTTAGGTAGCTCCTAGTCGGGCATTCGCAGCACCACGACCAAGCCTACTCACCTCGGGCATCCGCACCGCATGGTAGTAGGGTTTAAGCAACTCCTGGTCGGGCATCCACAGCACCACGACCAGGCCTACTCACCTTGGGCATCCGCAGCACCGCGAGGTAGTAGGGTTTAGTCAGCTCCTGGTCGGGCATCCATAGCACCACGACCAGGCCTACTAACCTCGGGCATCCGCTGCACCGCGAGGTAGTAGGGTTTAAGCAGCTCCTGGTCGGGCATCTGCAACACCACGACCAGGCATACTCACCTCGGGCATCTGCAGCACCGCGAGGTAGTAGGGTTTAATCAGCTCCTGGTCGATCATCCACAGCACCCCTCGGGCATCCGCAGCACCGTGAGACAGTAGGGTTTAGGCAGACAAGTACTCGGGGTCCTTTAAGTAATATTTCATTTGCTTCTTTGTTTACTAAATAGCAAGGTAGTGCCAATAAGAATACATGTTTTATGTGGACAACTCAAAATCTCACTGAGTACTATAAGGTCGGAGATGATTGGCATGTCACAGCCTCTCCAGCCCCTTGCCTTTGTCATCCTCCATATAGTAGCTGCCTCTAGTGAGCTTTCGGGTGATGATGTAGTGTCCACCCTGTTGGTGCAGCATGCACTCAAGTCAAACCTGTGTTTTGATAATGGCAACATAGGTCAAAAGTTAAGTCTTTCTTGTTTTCTAACAAGTTAATCTAGTGTGCAGTGAAAGCCCTAGCAAAGGATCGCTAGGCACTGGCGAAGGAATTCCAGAGTTAAAAGCCCTAGCAGAGGACTGCTAGGCCCCAGGTGAAGGACAGTCTGCGACTGAAGACCTAGCGAAGGAATGCTAGGCACCGAGCGAAGGGCAGCTCGGCATCCAAGACCTGACAAAGGACCGTCAGGCAAAAGTCCAACCAAAGGAACGGTTGGCATCAGGTAATTTCTCCCGAGAGGAGTAGGTGAGGACGCGTTCCCCGTCGAGGGAACAGTAGGCGTCGGTTCGACCTAGGGCTACATTTGGGAGACCAAAGTCAGAACCAAGACAGCTAAGGCTGTATAAAATAATAATTGTGTTTTGGACTAACCCTGGATGCAGGACCAAAGGAACGTGTGTCTGCAACTCAGAGAGCCTCAAAGGAGTGAGGCAGCAGCTGAGTAAGGCGCCCTGAGTGTCCAGGGCGCCCTCAAGGTGAACCAGAACCAAGCGAAGCAAAAAGGGCTTCAACTGCTTACTGGGCAAGGCGCCCTCAGCAGCGAAGGCGCCCTCGTCAGTGAAGGCGCCCTCAGCATCTAGGGCGCCTCCGCGCCCAAGATTGCGAAGCTCCAGCCTTATCCACAGCGAGATTTCTGCGCGGAAGAAGTCAGCGAAGGCGCCCTCTACGACCAAGGCGCCCCCACGGTCAAACTTAATCCCTGTTCGAGCGGGATAGAAGTTGACCGAGCGATCTGCGGATCGCTTGACACGTGGCAGGGCGCCCCCGACGTCCAGGGCGCCCCTGGGTGCTATAAATAGCACCCAACGCCCAAGCCTTCGAAATCAACTTCGTACCAAAGCTTCCACGCTCTTCTGTGCTCACGCCTTATTCCAGAAACTGCCCAACTCGAGCGACAACGTCCTGCTGCTCCGAAAAGTCGACCCACAACCGGACGTCGGTAACAGAAGAAATTTTTTATTAAAAGTCTATAGTGCTATACTTGTAAATCTCTTTCTGTAAACTGATTTTGCGTTCATATAGAATTGCCCAAAGTAAACGATCAACGATCGTGGGCCTTGGAGTAGGAGTCGAACTAGGCTCCGAACCAAGTAAAAAATACTGTGTTCGCGTGTCTTAATTTCTTTCCGCTGTGCAAATTGCTCTTTTCATAAATTCGAAAAGTTTGTCGATATTCACCCCCCCCCTCTATCGACTCTATCGATCCAACACACCCCACTGCGGCTCTAGCTTCCCGGTATCCCCGACGGGCTTGATCCTCTTCCAAACTTTGTCTCCGACATCAAAGCTACGAGCAATCACGCGGCGATTGTACGCTTGTTGCATACGCTATCTGTATGCTAGCAACCGAGTGGCCAGGTCCAGGTCCATGTCCATCAACTGAGCGGCAATCTGCATACACCTCTGCCACCAGGTCCAGGTTCATCAGTCGCTCTTGATCATTGTCGTCTTTGTTATAGTGTTGTCGCCGGATGGACTTCTCGCCTACTTCCACCGGAATCACGGCCTCAGCTCCATACACCAGCTGAAAAGGACTATGACTTGTTCCTTCTCGTGGAGTGGTACGGTAGGACCACAAAATATTGGGGAGCTCTTCGACCCAGCTACCTCCAACGTGATCTAGCTTTATCTTGAGTCCTCTGAGGATTTCCCTATTAACGACCTCAGCTTGGCCATTGCCCTGAGGGTATGCCACCTACGTGAAGGCTTGGCGAATACCTAGCCCCTCGCACCATTCATTGAGTTTGCGCCCGGCAAACTGCCTTCCATTATCCGACACCAGCTTGTGAGGGATGTCGTATCTGCAGACAATATCCTTCCATAGAATCTTCTTTACAGCGGCCTCTGTGATGTGTGCCAGAGGCTCAGCTTTCACCCATTTGGAAAAATAGTCCACGAGAACTAGTAGGAACTTCTTTTGCTGAGGTCCGATGGGAAATGGGCCTACAATATCTATTCCCTACTGATCGAATGGGCAGGACACTGTGGAGACTCGAAGGAACTCGGTCGATTGATGAGTCACATGCTGATGTCTCTGGCAGACCTCGCATCCGGCCATGAACTTGAGAGCGTCAACCTGCAGAGTGGGCCAAAAGTACCCTGCCAGGATAATCTTCCTAGATATATATAGAGACCTTCCCCCCCAATGTGGCTTCCGTAAATGTCTTCATGCACTTCTCGCATCATATAGTCGGATTCCTCTGGCCCGACACATTTGAGGAGTGGTCGGACAAAGGCTCTCCTGTATAGTTGATCTTCAACTAATGTGAATCTGGTAGCCCGGCGGTGGAATAATCGGACTCCTTGATCCATGGTTGGAGCGTTCCCGCTGTGTAGGAACTCCACACAAGGATCTCTCCAATCGGCTATGGTATTGCCTTCCGCATCTTCTCCAATATGAGCTACAGTCTCTTCAGGGGCACTAGGCTCGTCTAGTTGCCAGGCCGATAAGGAGCTAGTCAACTTGGCTAGCTCATCTGCCTTGACATTGTCTGTCTGGGAGATCTTCTACAGAATAACCTCCGTGAAAGAGGCTTTCAACTGCTCATAAAGGGCTACATACCTTTGCAAGCGTTCACACTTTATTTCGAAATCGCCCTTTATTTGTTGTGCCACAAGCTGAGAGTCCGAATGAATAACGACCCGAGCAGCTCCCACATGATTGGCTGCATGTAGGCCTGCTAGGATCGCCTCGTATTCAACTTCATTGTTGGTGGCTCTGAAGTGGAGTCAAATAGATAAATATAATGTATACCCTCAGGGGGAAACCATTAGCACTCCAACTCCACTGTGTCTGTTGTTGGAAGACCCGTCGATAGAGATCTTCCAGACTCCTTCGACTTCGGGCTCCAGGACAGATTCGAGCTGAAATCTGAAAGGGTTTGTGCCTTGATGGCAGTACGGGGCTGGTACTCAATCCCGTACTCGCTCAGCTGCGCCGTCCACTTGATTAGTCGACCCGAGGCTTCCAGATTGGTGAGAACTCATCCCAGCCGGCCGTTGGTGAGGACCACAATTGGGTGTGCTATGAAATATGGCCTGAGACTCCGGGCCATTAAGACCAAAGCATAGGCCAATTTCTCCATCATGGTGTAGCGCGTCTCTGCATCCTTCAAGAGATGTCTGAAGAAATAGACCTGGTACTGCATGGTGCCTTCTTCCCGGATAAGTGCAGAGCCCATCGCTTGCTCAGCCGCGGATAGGTAGATGAACAAGTTTTCCCCTTCCACTGGCTTGTAAGGACGGGGAGCTCGGTCAAGTAAGCTTTCAGATCTACAAGCACCTTTTTGCACTGATCGTCCAAGTCGAACTTGACAGTCTTTCTCAAAATCTTGAAGAAAGACAGGGTCCTATCGGCAGACTTGGAGATGAACCTGGATAAAGCTGTAATCATGTCATTCAGCCTCTGTACCTCCTTGAAGTTGTGAGGAGAGGGCATATCAAGAATGACCTTCACCTTATCTGAATTGGCCTCGATCCCCCTCTCTGTTACCATGTAGGCTGGGAACCGGCCGCTCTTTACCCCGAACAAACACTTGGCCGGGTTCATCTTCAACCGGTTGGCCTTCAGGGTGACGAAGGTCTCTTCCAAGTCAGTTATCATGTCTTTACCCTTGTCTGTCTTGACCAGGATATTGATGGACCCAAAATGACTGTCACGAATGTGGGTCTCAAATTTAGAATTTATAAAGTGATGGAAACCCTTTTTGCAATTAAAGAATAAAAGCGTAGTAAAGAGGCCACAGGTCGTATTTTTCCCAAGGCTAGTTCAAGTTTGTTTGATTCGAACTTGTGTTTAGGTGTCGTCAATGTTTTTGGGTTTCAGATAAAATTTTGGGTTTGGTTTCGAATAGACAAGAAATTGCAATAGAAGGGAATGAAAATTTGATACACAATGAAACAACCTAGGAATGAACTAATCACATCACTTGAAGATCAAGGCTATTAATGAAATGAAATGCATGAATTAAGAATTGAAATTCGGAATTGAATGCAGCAGTAATAGAAATGAGATTACAGAATTGAAGTTGCATGAATTCAAACACTAAGCTTGATACCAAGTAAAGGAACACCTTGTGCCGGAAACTAAATCTACATGTAGTATTGAATGGCAACTTGGTACAAATAGAGCAGCACTACACTACTGTGAAACTACTGATGTAACAATCGAATTTGAAACAAACAGAATGAATACAGAATTCTGAATCAAACTATTGCAGAAAATGAAATGCTAAGCTTAATAACTCGAAATGCATGCATGCTTGTATCAACCTGAATGCTAGAAACAACCAAGGGTAAACTGAACTCAAATAACTAATCTAATGTTCAGATACAATCAAGAAGAGTTACTGATTCCTTGACACCAAAATTCAGAAGCAAATGACTGAAATTGCAGCTTATTTCAATTAAGAAGAGTACTGATTTCTTGATGTGCAGGAATGTATGCTACGCGGCAGCTGAACAGAATTTCAGAAATCAACTTAATTCCGGCATGATTCAAATGTGAAGTAGACTGAAACCTACTGCATTAGCACTCTATCTATGATGTCTAATTTTCAAAAATGGAAACACATATTCAAACTGAACTTGAAGTAAGATCAGGGACCAAGTTGATACGCAACTACAAACTTGATACGCGAGAACTAATTCATGAATTAAACTCAAATTGAGAGCAAATATTAACCAATCAAGCTGTTTACCTACTTACTTCAAAGCATTACAATCTAATTATAGTCAAACAACTCAGAAATGAACACTAAGAATTCTGATACGCAGACAGAAACAAGTATAAATGCAGAAACGAATCCAAAATTCAGAAATTAATTGAAGCTATAAACTGACTTGAATGCAATTGTTCATTTAACAAACAACTTAGCTAACTAGATTGCAAGTTTGAAAAGCTATCAACTACAAGCAACGATCTAATAGAACTGATACAATTCAGAAACTACAGCAGATATGAAAAACAGATTTGAAAGACATTTGAAACTGAAATTACATCTGAAAAACAGAAATTAACTAAGGAAATTAACTCTCAATCACTCTCTTGACTCGAGATCACCTTGCTCGTCACACAAAGGCAAGTCAAGAACCCCTTAAACTCGCAAATCAATAGACAAACGGCTCAAACTTCAAATCTGCTCACAGAATTGCATCTGCTGGAAATCCAATTCGATCCACTAGATCTCGCGATGTATGGATGCTATAAAGATTTGGTGTTGATAAGAAACTATCAGAGAACCCCTCAGACAGCTCCGATTGAAGAGATCAGCACCCAAACGCGAGCAAGTTGATCAAACAACAGAAACTGAAGAAACCCTCACTCAGCCCCTGTTCCGATGCAAAATCCGTGATTGAATCTCCATTTGAACCTCTTCCAAGGATCTAGATCTCGCTCCAAGGTAGTAATCGAGTTGGACACGCCTTCAATGGAAGAAATCGCCAAAGAATTGAAGAAGAAACGGAGAAGAAGAAAACTGAGCTGAAGACGCGACGCCGAGATCTGCCGAGGGAATTCCAATTTAAACTTAAACCATTTAATTTGGACGGCTGAGATTAATCCCGCTTCATCCAACGGTGGATCTTTGTCCGATTTGATTCAAATTTTCCAGATCTTGATCAGAGGTCAGGATCATCCTCGTGGTAGCTCGGATCTGCCAGATCTAACGGATGGTCAGATCACCTGATTTTGAATGGATGGTCTAGATCACTCTGATCGTGATCCAACGGCTAGATGATCCCGATTGGGCTGAAACTTCAGATCTTGATCTGATCGCTCGATTAGCTTAACCCCAGCTCGGATGGATCAGAAGTTCTCAGATGGTCTAGATCTAACCGTTCTTGCATCGGACGGTCCAAATGAGCGAAGCTTGATCCTTGATCTAGTCCACTTTTGACTCAACCTTGACCCAACATGACCTAGGTCATGATCCCTCCAAGCCTACAAGAGTAGATCAAAAATTAAGTGACAAAACAACTCGAAAATATCAAAATTTGCAATTAAGTCCAAAAAGAGTATAAATCCTAGAACCTAGAGTAAATCCACAATTATACAAGTAAAATATGGGTCAAATACGGATTTAAGCATATAAAATGATCAATAAAATGACACTTATCAACTCCCCCACACTTAGGCTTGAGCGTCTCGCGAAAAGTACTAAATATGTATCCCTTAGGTTTTCTCAAACATAAGTAGAAGCAATTGAAAAGAAATTACCTAGGGTTGTTAATTCTCAAAAATCTAAGCATCTATAGATTAGTATCTTGTCCTTAAATCAACAGCTTAGCAATTTCAACCTTCATGATTCATTGAGATGAATTTCACTCTCTAAACCTCTCAAGGGAAATTGTTAGTGGCTCTCTTCCTAAGTTCTAGGTACATGATGAAAATGGAGCTCACTCATACACACATGCTTCTTGCACTACCATAGGCTTGCTTATTATCTACTCTCTACCATTATTCAAGATTAGAATCAACATCTATAAAAGTTTATTCAAAAGTGAAAGATATAGGAAATGGTAAAAAATGAAATAAAAGACATGTAAATAGCAAATTTGAATGAAATGGAAGACTTGAATGTCCAAGGATATTCTTGATGCATTTTGCCCTCTTTTCAGTCCATATAATGAAATCCAAAGTGTGGTAGAGTGAATCTTTGAAATGCCCTTCTAAAATTTAATGAAAAGAATTTAAACTCCTTTGTGCTAATTTGTTTTCTTGCGTGTCAAATTTTCCTCTCCTCTTTTCTTTCTGTTTTTTTTCCTTCTTCCTTTCTTTTCTCTACTGCAATTAGAATGTAATGGAGCGGATCTTCAATTTGGATGAGAGTATCTTCACTAATTCATGGTGCCAACAACTCATTGTGTACCAACTTGTTTTTGCTTCCTTATTTTTTTCCAACTGTTTTTTTTTCAAACTGTTTTATTTTTTTTCAGCTGCTAACTCCCATTTTGGTTCTTCATTTTGTTCAGTTCTGAAGTACTTAGCTCCCCAAATTCGTATCCAAATCATTTCTAATCCTACAATGCCGTGAGCTTTAATTGGATTGTTACTTGCCAACTTACTTTGCTTTTACTTCATTTCTGCCTTCAATCAGTTTTTTTTTTCTTTACACTTCACAGTTTTCCAGCTTCAGAATTCTGTACCAAATGAAACTCTAACAAACTGATTGATATCAGCTTGTCTCTCAATCAAATTCAGTGTGTTTTGCCTCTAACCTCCAGCTCTTCTTCTTTTCCAGCAGTTTTTTTTTCTTTTTTTTTTAAATCTGAACTGAAATCTCAACGCATGCATTTCTTTCAATTCTGTCCATCAGCTGATGTACTCCTTACTTTTGATACATCTATGACATAGTTCCTTGATTCATAGCCTAGGAAACCCAATTTCAATTGCAAATTGATACAAAACTCCCTTGGCACAGATTTTTTTCCTTCTTCTTCACTTGTTCCACTTTGGTTCAGATTTTTGCACAAATTTTCTGCTCAGTTCAAACTTTACAACTCATTCTAAAATTCAGCAAAGTGTTGCCAATTTAAGCTTCCATAATTCCTACTTCCCAAGTGCTACAACTCCATTGCTTTCAAACTTTTTTTTCATGGCACAGTTTTTTTTTCTGTTTTTTTTTGGTTTTTTTTTCCTTTTCGTGCCATTTCTCCTCATTGCAGATTTTTAAGATCTACTACCTCCAATTCACAACTGAATTCCCACTTAAATTTGATACCAAACTCCCTCAAATGGGTACCTTTTGGCTTCAACTCAAAAATGAAATGAACTTTTTTTTTTCAAATGTTTCCATCACACTAGCCACTCCCCCACACTTAGTCTTTTGTCCGTCTCAGGCAAAATAACATCAAAGAACATCTCCAAACAAATAAGTCCCTAGAAAGCATGGTTAGGAGTAGGAAATAAGGAGAGAAAATAGAATGAACATGATTATTGCCAAAAATTGACATGGAAAGGTAAACAATTTATTTAGCCTCTATAGGTGTGATCTAATCATTGAAATATGATTTTGAAAGAACCTAAGCAAGTTCTAGAGTACAATCACATATATGTGTCACAAAAAATAGGGCTAAGCCTCACTAGGTACAAATAATTCATCTCAAGTCCTCAATCAAGAATCCATGGCTAAGTAGTACTCAAGCATCCAAGATTTCATCCATGGGCTCAAACCCTAAGTTTTAACAATCAAATTTAATTTGTTTTCAAATGACTCTAATTTGCTATGAAGATAACCTAAAGGGATACATTTATTCCTACTCATGAAGAAAAAGTGTCGAAAGACATAAAATGGTATTTATAATGTCTCCTATTTATTCTTCTACTCTACCACCGCATTTATTAGCAAGAATTCTTTTTTTAACAGAAAATTCTACTTCTAGCAAGCATAAAGATGAAAAAGGCAATGAAAGAAAATGCAAGAAAAAGTAAACTCCCTTTTATTTCTGGCGGTCGGAGTCTATCTAGGAATAATCTCCATCTTGGTAGTGGAGGAGTAGGAGTAGCTGAAAATATTTCCTTCATTTGCTCAATTTTATTTTGCATGACTCCCCCACACTTAAACTTTGCAATAAACTGTTCAGGCGGCCGAAGGTGATTTAAGTACAATAGCCACTTCAGAGGTGGAGTGCTATAAGTCAAAGCAAGTTCATCTCCTCCCTCTTTATTCTTTTTAGAAAATCTTTTAGGAGGTCGGAGACTGTTTAAGTGGAGTACCCATTCCAGTAGTCTTCTGGACCCTGCAAAACCATGTAAAACCTCCCTCAAGCGTGCAGGGTAAGAAAGAAGTGCAATATCATCAATCTCTACATAAAATGTATCCAAAAATGCATCGCATCCAATAAAATCAATTTTGGGTACCTCAGTAAATTTTTCACAAGCAGTTTCTACATAAGATATATCAAGAAAAGTTTCACAGTCAATAAAATCAATCTCTGGCACCTCCATAAGTTTTTCACACTCAATTTCGGCATAAGAAATAACAAGAGATTCTTCACAATAAACAACTTCAATTTCAGATTCTTCTAAAAAATTTTCACAATCAAAATCTATCAAAGGTGTATCAAGAATTGTTCCACAGTCAATAAAATCAATCTCTGGTACCTCCATAAGTATTTCACACTCAATTTCAGCATAAGATATAGCAAGAGATTCATCACGATAAACAACTTCAATTTCAGGCTCTTCTAAAAATTTTTCACTATCAGCATAATATGTATCAAGAATATCATCATAACAAACAATATCAATTATAGGTTCCTCTAAAATTTGTTCGCAACACATATCTATAAGAGATGTATCAAGTAATGCATTACAACCAATGAAATCAATTTTTGGTACCTCTATCGGATTTGCACAAACAATTTCTACACAAGGTATATCAATGAATTCATCATAACCAATAAACTCAACACTAGGTACCTCGCTAAATTTTTCTGAACAAAGAGGAGAAATACTTACCTGAGCATGCTGAAGAATACCTGGTGTTGGAACCGGGTGCATGTCGACAAGGATACGAGTTCGTAAAATTTAAAATTTTTACGTGCATCGGAAGAGTTTGCATAAAATAATTTCCTAAATTATTTTAACTTCGTATCTAGCATGCAACCTTATAGTGTATCGACATAATCATAAAATAAAAGTTTGCGAAAAGTAAACTAATTTACTTTTGTACCTTGCGTAACTCGAAGAAAGGGACGAGATCCAACCGTAGCGTCCCTTGGAAGCTTCGCCTCTATTCGTGTCCACGCCGAGTTCTCTTCGGGATGACTTCACCAAGTCACGAGTTTTATGCCGACGAGAACTACTAGATTCTCTATAGGCACAACTTGAAAGATCAAGAGAAGAGTTAGGAAACTAACCACCAAGAACGGAATCGAATTCCGAGAGAGAGAGGGAGATGTGATCCGCTTCTTCTTCTTCTTGGTTGGTTTCTTCTTCTCCTTGAAGCTCACGGCAACAACTTGCCTTTGAGGAGTTGAGCCGGCCCTAGATGGAGGAAGGGGCGCCGTCCCTAGGTCTCCAATGGGCGCCGGCCCTAGGTGGGGAGAAAGGAAGGAGAAGAGGAGTCGCTATCCGCTTCTTCTTATTCGTGTTTAGGTTCTCCTTCTTCTTAATTGCTCACGCCAACTTCAAAGGGTGGAACTCCTTTGTGCGCCGGCCCTAGAGGACCTAGGGTGCGCCGGCCCTAAGGAAAGAAGAAGAGAAGGAGGAGAGAAGAGAAGATAGAGAGGGAGAGAATAATTAATCTCTTAATTACTCGATTGGAATTAAGGGCTAGCCTTTGGTTCCTTTATATAGTAGCAACTCCTTTGCTAAGTCTCCCTCTAAACCGAATTAACGGAATTAGTTATAAGAAATTTATCTTATAAATTTTCTTATTGCTTATTCCTTTTAAGCCTAGTCTTATTATAAACAATTTATAATAAAACAAATTAGTTATCATAAGAGATTTATCCTATAAATTCTCTTATGAATTTTATTATAACTAACTTTATAATAAAACTAATTATTTATCATAAGAAATTTATCCTATAAATTCTTATGAATTAATTCCGTTTAAACCAAGTCTTTATTATAAACTAATTTATAATAAAAACTAATTCTTCTTCTCTTTAAATTATGGAATAAATTTTATAAGAAATTTATAAACTTTCTTATTATGGATAAATCAATTCATAATTGATTTTATAAAATTAAAATGAACCAACTCATGGATTATTTTAATCTTCCATAAAAGAATAAATTTCTATAAATTTTATTTATATAAATTTCTTTATACAAATTTATTTATCCATAATTTATAAAATAAATCGCGCTATATTTATTTTATTAATTAAACCAATTAAATTGGTTTTCTCCTTTTATTTGGCCGGCCACCAAAGAGGGGTTAACACCCTCTTGGTCGGCCAAACCCAACCCGACCGTCGCGAATTAAACTCATTTAATTCGCCCAAAAAAGCCTTCAAAAGACTTAGCCATTTTTAGCTTCTAATGCGCCTCTGATAACTCAGATTCGACTTATTTCTCTTGATCGGAAAATCAATTTTCAACTCGTTTTAAATCCCTCGGATTACTCGTAGTGCGTGTGACTAAATAGGCTTTCGATTTATGTTGGCCGTCTATAATTAACTAATTATAGAACGATCATGAGTGGCACCTAGTAGTACATCATGATCCCCAATTAATCGAAAGATCAACGGTTTGACCTCAGAAGAAATTATTCTGAAACCCTTCAGCAGCTCTAATGAATCGTGCCCCATTCCCTTCACCACCTTATACCCACTTGGTTCAGGACACGGTCAATGGTGTCAGTCCCCACTAGGCTGACTACGTCACACCTAGCCCAAGTAATGTCTTACTCGTCCTTTGGATTTCTAATTACTCTCATGTATTTTAGAGACTCTCACTCTAAACATGATATGCTCTGGCCAGAGGCTTTGAGTAACAATCCGACGATAGGCCTGGGTATACATCTCCTCGCAAGGAGTGGTGAATCCTTTGTAGGCTGTTCAAACATCTTCGGGCACTTCGGCTTATACCCGATCATCCTGGGTCCACACCTCCTTGGAGATGCTTGCTTAAGATGTCAAAGTATAAGTCTCCATGACCAAGATGACTTGAACACCGCAAGTCAAAGGAACATCGCACTTAAGCCGCAGTAAGATCTTCATTGACATATCTACATGTAGATTCCCATATGAAGTCTTACAGCTAGTCACTCCAATGAACTAGTTCCCTTAACTAGCATCCATGTTTATCTCCGGACATCCCAATGTCACCAGCCAGTGAGAATCAGCTGATTAGAGAATAACCCATGCTAGTCTCAACAGAATTGATAGTGTCCGTTTTTATCAATTCATCGACTAGGGATATTTTCAATACTTCACATTTGCGCATTTAGAGATAATCACTAGTTGTGATCTCATCACAAATTCTCTTATGCTGTGAGTTGTATTGCGGACATTCAGTAGATGAGTTTAAGATCCAATCAAATACACAAGCATGTATACTCAAATAGTGAATTATCATTTATTAATATAAATGTTTTACAATCATAAGGCGATTGCCTTAGGACACTTCTCTCATATCACTAACAAACTCCCACTTGGCCTAATGCCAATCGCTACGGTATCCAATACCACAGGCTCTAACATGACCCTCAAACTTGCTTTGAGGCAAGGCCTTAGTTAAAGGATCCGCTATATTCCTTTCAGTGGGAACTCTCTCAATTTGTATGTCATTCCTACTTATAATCTCTCTGATCAGATGATAGCGGCGAAGCACGTGTTTGGATCGCTGATGAGACCTTGGTTCCTTTGCTTGTGCAATAGCTCCATTGTTGTCGCAGTAAACCGGCACTGCTTCATCAATGGTTGGAACCACACCAAGTTCTGAGACAAACTTCTTGATCCAAACTGCTTCCTTTGCTGCTTCCGAAGCTGCGATATATTCCGCTTCCGTGGTAGAATCCGCTACGGTGTCTTGTTTGGAACTTTTCCAACTTACTGCGCCTCCATTCAAAGTAAATACGTATCCAGACTGTGATTTGGAGTCATCCTTATCTGTCTGGAAACTGGCATCTGTATACCCACGTATTACCATATCTCCTTCTCCATATATTAGGAACACATCCTTAGTTCTTCTTAAGTACTTAAGGATTGTCTTAACAGCCGCCCAGTGATCCATTCCTGGATCCGACTGGTATCTGCTTGTGACGCTCAAAGCATACGATACATCAGGCCTAGTACATAACATAGCATACATGATAGATCCTATCGCGGATGCATAGGGAATCTTATTCATGCAAATCCTCTCGTCTTCTGTGCGCGGACACATAGACTTTGAAAGGTTGATCCCATGCCTAATGGGAAGGTAACCTTTCTTGGATTCCGACATGCTAAACCTTTTTAGCACTCGGTCTATATATGTAGACTGCGAAAGACCAAGCAACCGTTTTGATCTATCTCTATAGATTCTAATCCCAAGGATATAGGTTGCTTCTCCCAGGTCTTTCATGGAGAAAGTTTTGGATAACCAAATTTTAACTGTCTGTAAGACTGAAATATCGTTTCCTATAAGTAAGATGTCGTCGACATATAATACTAGGAATACGACTGCACTCCCACTAACCTTCTTGTACACACAAGGTTCGTCAGGATTTTGTGAGAAATCAAACTTTTTGATTGTCTCATCAAAACGGATGTTCCAGCTCCTAGATGCTTGCTTCAGTCCATATATGGATCGTCGAAGCTTGCATACCTTGGTTTTATCAACCGATGTGAAACCTTCAGGCTGTATCATGTATACGTCCTCAAGCAGGTTTCCGTTAAGGAAAGCTGTTTTCACATCCATTTGCCAAATCTCATAATCATAATGAGCTGCTATGGCTAGGAGCATCCGAATGGATTTAAGCATAGCTACTGGCGAATAGGTTTCGTCATAATCAATTCCTTGTTTTGACGATATCCTTTGCCACTAATCTAGCCTTAAAGGTAACAACATTACCTTCCATGTCGGTTTTCTTCTTGAAAACCCACTTGCACCCTATGGGTTTAATCCCTTCAGGTGGGTTAACCAAGTCCCATACTTGATTTTCGTACATGGAATCCATTTCCGACTTCATGGCTTCAAGCCATTTGTCCCTTTCTGAACTTTTCAGAACATCTTCATAACTGATAGGTTCGTCATCGCCAATGAGCAACACGTCGTTCGATTCACTTACGAGAAATCCGTATCTCTCTGGAATGTTGCGTGTCCTATCAGACCTACGAAGAGGTGGTGTAGTTTTAGGTTCAACTGATAGCTCATCATTATGAATTATCGGTTGTGGGCTAGACTGGTGTCTCTGTAATGTCTATTGGAGTTTCTTGAACTTCATCAAGTTCAATGCCACTCCCACTGTTTTCTTGTAAAAGAAATTCTTTTTCTAGAAATACAGCATGCCTTGAAACAAACACCTTTTGTTCCAAGGGATGATAGAATTGGTAACCCTTCGTTTCCTTAGGGTATCCAATAAATAGACATTTATCAGACTTAGCATCCAATTTGTCTGATACAACCCGCTTCACATAAGCAGGACAACCCCATATCTTAAGGTGAGTTAAGTGAGGTTTCTTACTATTCCAAATCTCATATGGAGTAGTAGAGACTACCTTGGTCGGGACTCTGTTTAATAAATAAACAGCTGTCTTAAGTGCATAACCCCAAAAGGATTTTGGAAGAGTTGCATGATTCATCATCGACCTAACCATGTCCATCAAGGTTCGGTTGCGCCTCTCAGATACACCATTATGCTGTGGTGTATATGGCGGAGTCCATTGGGATAATATCCCATTGTCCCTAGATAATCTTGAAACTCTTGACTTAAGTATTCACCACCCCGATCGGATCGAAGTATTTTAATACTTTTGCCAAGCTGTTTCTCTACTTCATTTCTGAACTCTTTGAATTTCTCAAAGGCTTCAGATTTGTGTTTCATCAAGAACACGTACCCGAATCGTGAGTGATCATCGATAAAGGTGATGAAGTAGCTATAGCCTCCTTGTGCAAGAGTTGACATTGGTCCACATACATCAGTATGTATTAGACCAAGCAATTCTCCCACTGGATTACCTTTACCGGAAAGGGCAATTTGGTCATCTTGCCTTTTAAGCATGATTCGCATGTATCAAATGAACGGGTTCAAATGATTCCAAAATTCCACATCGGTGTAATTCGGTCATGCGTTTCTTACTTACATGGCCAAGACGGCAATGCCAAGTGTAGGAGTCTATTCGATTATCTATTCGAGCACGTTTGTTGCTAACTTCGATATTGAAAACGTCACTGGATAAATCTAACGTGTAGATGCCATTGCACAAAGTTCCATTCCATAAAGAACGCCATTTAAAGTTATGTAACAACAATTGTTACTAAAAGTTAAATGATAACCCTTTTCATTCAAACATGAAATAGATACAATGTTCTTTATTAACGAAGGAACAAAATAACAATTATCCAATTCTAAGATACGTCCAGTGGGAGCTTTAGCAAATATGTTCCGATGGCAACAGCAGCAATCTTTGCTCCATTTCCAACTCGCAAATTCGCTTCTCCCTTGACGAGTCTTCTTCTATTCCTTAGCCCTTGTATGTCATTACATATATGTGAGCTACACCCAGTATCAAGTACCCAGTGTTTGAGGAAATAGAGTGACATTCAATAACGAAGATACTTGAAGAGGATGGGCATCGGATGCCTTCTCTTCAAGGACTCAAGATAAATCTTGCAGTTTCTTCGCCAGTGACCTTCCTTGCCACAATGATGGCAAGTGCTTTTGGGTTTTTCAGTCTTTTTGGCCTTTTTCTTCTTTCCCTTATTCTGTTCTTTGGCCTTCCTCTTAGAACCTTTCTTGAGGAACCAACTAACAGCACGTCTTCTGTTCCTGCTTCACAGAAGGCTCTACAGTCTTCAGCAGGTTGAGCAACTCAGGAAACTGGTCTGGAGTTGCATTTTCAGAAGGACGTTTGGGAAGTTGATCTTCAAGGACATAAGCAGGCTTTTCTGCCTTGAGGACTATCCTCAGGTTTCGAAGCCAGTCCATGAAGTTCGGCCCAGTCAGTTTATTGGTGTCCAAAATGGAACGCAATTTAGTGAAGACATGATCGAGTGATTATCCTAGAAATACAAATTGAGATTATGTGAGAAGATTGATTAAGAATGTATCAACATACATAAATTAAATCCTATTTATTTTACGAATTGAATCACCCTTATTATCAATTCGGGAGATCGTAGGAACATCTCCAAATAGGTTGATATCCAACCATAGATAAGAACAACCATGGCTGTGGCCATCAAGTTTTCTTAGCTATGAAGGTAGGTAATTATACCGATTACACATCACATATATGTAACTATCACATTATGCTATCAACTAATTGAATGTTTGCATAAATCATTGGGTTGTTAACTCATTAACAAGTATGTATCATTATACATAGCACCCAACTGCACCTCTCTTTACATCGACCTTGGCTGTGGCACAACAAATCGATGCTCCAAGCTTAAGGCTGACCCATTAATCAAGAAATAGTTTTAACATGGTTGGAGCTCATTCAACCGCTTAGTCAGGCTTGGATGTGTCCAACAACCAAAACTAATGATTGACCTCTGACTCGAACTATATTATTCATAAACTAATTCCATGGTTTGAACATGTTGAGGTTCAAGTCGGGCATGGATGTGTCCATCAACCCAAGCGAGAAACAAAACTCCGATTCTAACCATATTAATGGAAGGTGTTGGCCTTAATATTTTGTAAGGGGTTTTGGGTCTCATTCTTTTAAGCACATTCATGACATAAAATTATGTCATGACTAACGATTTCCTTAATAAAGTATGTATGTGACTTAATTTATCAAGTCTCATGAATTAAATTAGGAACCGGATTTCCTAATCATAATTTCATACTTTATTAAAGGAATTGTTTTGGGAAACAATTTCCTAAATTGTCATAATTAATTTCGGAAATAATATGTTCAAGACTTTGATTTCTCTAAATCAAATCTTATTAAATTAAGAGACAAATCCCTTAATTCAACCACATATTATTTTCATGAAAATCTCATTTAAGAAACTCTATAGGAAACATTTTCCTAATTAATTTTGGAGACAACAATATGTAAGAGCATCACCTCTTAAACATATTTTATTCATGGATTTAATTAATTACAACAAATTATTTTCTAAGGGTGGCTCCCCGAGGCTCAGATACCCAAAGAAAAGTAATGTGTTGTAAATCCAATTGGACGGCTCCCCGAGGCTCAATCCAATCAAACATGACAATTTCAATTAAAAATTGGAAATTAAATTACAACAACTAACTTTAAATTGGACGGCTCCCCGAGGCTCAATCCAAAATAAAGAATTTTGTTGTCAATTTAAAAACCAATTCAAATTTAATTGTCAATTAACTGTCCATGAATTTGTCTAGACTTTCTTAAAAGAAAGTGCCCAAAATTGCGAGATTTCGAAAATTGATTTTCAGAATAATTGTAAGTTTCTGGTACAAAGGAAACTTACATATTTCCAAAATTGGAAAATTTCTAAAATAGAAAAATTTCCAAAATTGGAAAGTTTCCAAAGATGGGAAAATTTCGAAATTATTATAAAATTTCAGAAAATAGAAAATTTCAAACGTTTGCGAAATTTCATGAGGATTTCCAAACTTTGAAATTCCTAAATCTAAAATTTATTATAATTTGAAAGTTTCCATAATTGAAAATTTTTTTGAAATTGAGATCATGACAAAGTTTTCCACAGAACAATTATTTGATTAAGTCGAACACTAACCGGCTCTGATACCACTGTTGGGACCGGGTGCATGTCGACAAGGATACGAGTTCGTAAAATTTAAAATTTTTACGTGCAGCGGAAGAGTTTGCATAAAATAATTTCCTAAATTATTTTAACTTCGTATCTAGCATGCAACCTTATAGTGTATCGACATAATCATAAAATAAAAGTTTGCGAAAAGTAAACTAATTTACTTTTGTACCTTGCGTAACTCGAAGAAAGGGACGAGATCCAACCGTAGCGTCCCTTGGAAGCTTCGCCTCTATTCGCGTCCACGCCGAGTTCTCTTCGGGATGACTTCACCAAGTCACGAGTTTTGTGCCGACGAGAACTACTAGATTCTCTATAGGCACAACTTGAAAGATCAAGAGAAGAGTTAGGAAACTAACCACCAAGAACGGAATCGAATTCCGAGAGAGAGAGGGAGATGTGATCCGCTTCTTCTTCTTCTTGGTTGGTTTCTTCTTCTCCTTGAAGCTCACGGCAACAACTTGCCTTGAGGAGTTGAGCCGGCCCTAGATGGAGGAAGGGGCGCCGTCCCTAGGTCTCCAATGGGCGCCGGCCCTAGGTGGGGAGAAAGGAAGGAGAAGAGGAGTCGCTATCCGCTTCTTCTTCTTCGTGTTCGGGTTCTCCTTCTTCTTAATTGCTCACGCCAACTTCAAAGGGTGGAACTCCTTTGTGCGCTGGCCCTAGAGGACCTAGGGTGCGCCGGCCCTAAGGAAAGAAGAAGAGAAGGAGGAGAGAAGAGAAGATGAGAGGAGAGAATAATTAATCTCTTAATTACTCGATTGGAATTAAGGGCTAGCCTTTGGTTCCTTTATATAGTAGCAACTCCTTTGCTAAGTCTCCCTCTAAACCGAATTAACGGAATTAGTTATAAGAAATTTATCTTATAAATTTTCTTATTGCTTATTCCTTTTAAGCCTAGTCTTATTATAAACAATTTATAATAAAACAAATTAGTTATCATAAGAGATTTATCCTATAAATTCTCTTATGAATTTTATTATAACTAACTTTATAATAAAACTAATTATTTATCATAAGAAATTTATCCTATAAATTCTTATGAATTAATTCCGTTTAAACCAAGTCTTTATTATAAACTAATTTATAATAAAAACTAATTCTTCTTCTCTTTAAATTATGGAATAAATTTTATAAGAAATTTATAAACTTTCTTATTATGGATAAATCAATTCATAATTGATTTTATAAAATTAAAATGAACCAACTCATGGATTATTTTAATCTTCTATAAAAGAATAAATTTTTATAAATTTTATTATATAAATTTCTTTATACAAATTTATTTATCCATAATTTATAAAATAAATTGCGCTATATTTATTTTATTAATTAAACCAATTAAATTGATTTTCTCCTTTTATTTGGCCGGCCACCAAAGAGGGGTTAACACCCTCTTTGGTCGGCCCAAACCCAACCCGAACCGCCGTGAATTAAACTCATTTAATTCGCCCAAAAAAAGCCTTCAAAAGACTTAGCCATTTTTAGCTTGTAATGCGCCTCTGACTAACTCAGATTCGACTTATTTCTCTTGATCGGAAAAATCCAATTTTCAACTCGTTTTAAATCCCTCGGATTACTCGTAGTGCGTGTGACTAAATAGGCTTT
>JAGFNQ010002824.1:0-179903 GCA_024364735.1 Boesenbergia rotunda
GAGCAAGAGTAGACAATATTTATCAAGTCTCATTTAAAAGTGCTACTAATGCTTTTGCTAAGTGTTTCATGTCAAAAGAAGAAGAGTCCACTCTTTGGCACCGGAGGCTAGCACATGTTAACATGAAGAACATCCGGAAGTTGGCCACCAAGGGACTAGTCCGTGGTTTACCAAGCATCAAGTATGAAAGAAACAAACTTTGTGATGCATGTCAAATGGGTAAGCAAACAAAATCTGCACATAAAGGTAAAAGCGCTGTAAGTACTTCCAATGCATTAGATTTACTTCATATGGATCTATTTGATTGTAGTACTATCATATCATTGAATGGAAGTAGGTATTGCTTTGTGATTATTGATGAATTCACTAGATACACATGGACCTACTTTTTAAAATATAAGGACCAAACCTTAGATGTGTTCATTTCTTTTTGTAGAAGAGTTGAAAATGAAAACTCATTAACCATTAAGACAATTAGAAGTGATCATGGAGGTGAATTTCAAAACCAAAGGTTTTTAGAATTTTGTCAAGATAGAGGTTATAGACATGATTCTCTACTCTTAGAACACCACAACAAAATGGTGTTGTAGAAAGGAAGAACCGTGTACTTCAAGAGGCTGCACGAAGCATGCTTAATGAGTATTCACTCCCGAGTTACTTATGGGCTGAAGCTGTAAATACAGCTTGCTATGTGCAAAATCGAGTCCTCATCCATAGGTTTTTAGGAAAGACTCCCCATGAACTTTGGTTTGGGAAACCACCTACGGTTAAACACCTTAGGGTGTTTGGTTGTAAGGTGTTCATCCTAAACACCAAGGATCACCTTGGAAAGTTCACGACAAAGGCTGATGAAGGGATACTAGTCGGGTACTCCCTCGTTAGTAAAGCCTACCGAGTCTACAACAAGAAAACTAGATTAGTTGAAGAGTCTTTTGATGTGGTTTTTGAAGAAATTCCGAAATCAATTGACCAATCAGAAAATGTAGAAGGAGTTCAACTCGAACTAAGGAGACTTAGTTTGAATGAAACTCCAAGTGCTGTTGATGGTGATGAGTCTGATGACGGTGAACCTAGACAACCCATTGATCAGCCGGATCCTGAGGCTGAACTTGTGTCTAGTGAACCCGTTCAAGAAGCACCACCAACACCAAGGCAAACTAGATTAGCCTCTAGTCATCCCCAAGACCAAATTGTTGGAGACATCCATTAAGGGGTTAGGACTAGATCATTCTTCCGGAATGAGGCTAATGAAGTTGCTCTACTTTCCGAAATTGAACCTAGAAAAATTGATGAAGCATTAAATGATCCCGATTGGATTATCGCAATGCAAGGTGAACTAGGTCAATTTGAGAGGAGTCAGGTTTGAGACTTAGTCTTGTTGGGACCGGGTGCATGTCGACAAGGATACGAGTTCGTAAAATTCAAAATTTTTCGTGCAGCGGAAGAGTTTGCATAAAATAATTTCCTGAATTATTTTAACTTCGTATCTAGCATGCAACCTTACATTGTGTTGACATAATCATAAAATAAAACTTTGCGGAAAAGTAAACAAATTTACCAAGTACCTCTCGTAACTCGAAGTAAGGGACGAGATCCAACCGTAGCGTCCCTTGGAAGCTCCGCCTCTATTCGCGTCCACGCCGAGTTCTCTTCGGGATGACTTCGCAAAGTCACGAGTTTTGTGCCGACGAGAACTACTAGATTCTCGGAAGGCACAACTAGAAGAATAAGAGAAATAATGGGAAAACTAACCAACGAAGTAACGGAATCGCATTCCGGGAAGAGAGGAGTCGCTATCCGCTTCTTCTTCTTCGTGTTCGGGTTCTCCTTCTTCTTTAATGCTCATGGCACCACCTCCTTGGTTGTGGTTGGGCGCCGGCCCTAGAGGAGCTAGGGTGCGCCGGCCCTAGAGGGAAGAAGAAGAGGAGGAGGAGAGAAGAGATTAAGAGAAAGAGGGAGAGAATAATTAATCTCTTAATTAATTGATTGGAATAAGGGCTAGCCTTTGGTTCCTTTATATAGTAGCAACTCCTTTGCTAAGTCTCCCTCTAAACCGAATTAACGGAATTAACGGAATTAGTTATAAGAAATTTATCTTATAAATTTTCTTATTAATTATTCCGTTTAAACCGAGTCTTTATTATAAACCAATTTATAATAAAACTAATTCTTCTTCTCTATAAATTATGGAATAAATTTTTATAAGAAATTTATAAACTTTCTTATTATGGAAAAATCAATTCATAATTGATTTTATAAAATTAAAATAAACCAATTCATGGATTATTTTAATCTTCCATAAAAGAATAAATTTCTACAAATTTTATTTATATAAATTTCTTTATACAAATTTATTTATCCATAATTTATAAAATAAATCACACTAGATTTATCTTATTAATTAAACCAATTAAATTGGTTTTTCTCCTCTTATTTAGCCGGCCACCAAAGAGGGTTTAACACCCTCTTTGGCCGGCCAAAACCAACCCAATAAACCGCGAATTAAACTCATTTAATTCGCCCAAAAAGCCTTCAAAAGACTTAGCCATTTTTGGCTTCCATTGCGCCTCTGACTAACTCAGATTCGACTTGTTTCTCTTGATCGGAAAATCCAATTTTCAACTCGTTTTAAATCCCTCGGATTACTCGTATTGCGTGTGACTAAATAGGCTTTCGATTTATGTTGGCCGTCTATAATTAACCCATTAATTATAGAACGATCATGAGTGGCACCTAGTAGTACATCATGATCCCCAATTAATCGAAAGATCAACGGTTTGACCTCAGAAGAAAATATTCTGAAACCCTTCAGCAGCTCTAATGAATCGTGCCCCATTCCCTTCACCACCTTATACCCACTTGGTTCAGGACACGGTCAATGGTGTCAGTCCCCACTAGGCTGACTACGTCACACCTAGCCCAAGTAGTGTCTTTCTCGTCCTTTGGATTTCTAATTACTCTCATGCAATTAAGATACTCGCACTCTTAACATGATATGCTCTGGCCAGAGGCTTTGAGTAACAATCCGACGATAGGCCTGGGTATACATCTCCTCGCAAGGAGTGGTGAATCCTTTGTAGGCTGTTCAAACATCTTCGGGCACTTTGGCTTATACCCAATCATCCTGGGTCCACACCTCCTTGGAGATGCTTACTTAAGATGTTAAAGTATAAGTCTCCATGATCAAGATGACTTGAACACCGCAAGTCAAAGGAACATCGCACTTAAGCCGCAGTAAGATCTTCATTGACATATCTATATAGATAACCATATGAAGTCTTACAGCTAGTCACTCCAATGAACTAGTTCCCTTAACTAGCATCCATGTTTATCTCCGGACATCCCAATGTCACCAGCCAGTGAGACTTAGCTGAATAGAGAATAACCCATGCTAGTCTCAACAGAATTGATAGTGTCCGTATTTATCAATTCATCGACTAGAGATATTTCCAACAATTCACATTTGCACATTTAGAGATAATCACTAGTTGTGATCCCATCACAAATTCTCTTATGCTGTGAATTGTATGGCGGACATTCAGTATATGAGTTTAAGATCCCAATCAAATATAAACATGTATACTCAAATAGTGAATTATCATTTATTAAAATAAATGTTTACAATCATAAGGCGATTGCCTTAGGACACTTCTCTCATATCACTAACAAGTCCCTAGACCTAAGAGGACCACCATTATTGGAACCAAATGGGTCTTCAAGAACAAATTGAACCACAAGGGAGAAATCATTAGAAACAAGGCACGCTTGGTAGCCAAGGGCTACAGTCAAGTTGAAGGCCTTGATTATGATGAGACTTATGCTCCCGTGGCACGATTAGAGTCCATCCGATTGATGCTCGCATTTGCAGCATATCGTGGCTTCAAATTATACCAAATGGATGTCAAGTCGGCCTTCCTAAATGGTTTGATTAGAGAAGAGGTCTATGTCAAACAACCTCCGGGGTTTGAGAGTACCGAATTCCCAAACCACGTGTTTAAGCTCAAAAAGGCGCTTTATGGCCTTAAACAAGCACCTCGGGCTTGGTATGAGCGGTTGTCGACATTTTTAATTGAAAAGGGCTTCATTAGAGGTCAAATAGACCCTACACTATTTCTACGAAGAGATGGTGACAATATATTTGTAGCCCAAGTATATGTCGATGACATAATTTGTGGCTCAAATAATAAGGGTTATTTAAATGAGTTCATTGGACATATGGAGAGTGAGTTTGAAATGAGTCTAGTGGGAGAGTTGACTTTCTTCCTTGGACTTGAAATCAAGCAAACTCGCGATGGTATCCATGTGCACCAATCAAAGTATACACAAGAAATGCTTCGAAAATTCAACATGAGTGATTCAAAAGAGGTAACCACTCCCATGGCTACAAACACAAGATTAGACAATGATGAGAGTGGTAAACCCGTTGATCTAACTCAATATCGAAGCATGATAGGTAGTTTGCTATACCTCACAGCTAGTCGACCGGATATCTTATTTGCTGTGGGTATGTGCGCTAGGTATCAAGTCTGTGCCAAGGAATCTCATTTAATTGCTGTTAAGCGAATTTTGAGATATCTCAAGGGCACAATAGGTGTAGGTCTTTGGTATCCCCGTACTGAATCTTTTGATTTGATGGGCTATACGGATTCCGACTACGCTGGATGTAAGTTGGACCGGAAAAGCACTAGTGGGGGTTGCCAATTCTTAGGTTCGTCCTTAGTAAGTTGGTCGAGTCGGAAGCAACATTGTGTTGCCCTTTCCACTACCGAGGCAGAATATATCGCCATGGGAGAGAGTGTATCGCAATTGTTGTGGATGATTCATACCTTAGAGGACTATGGATTGAGTTACAAGGGTGTGCAAGTATTATGTGATAACATAAGCACGATTAACTTAACCAAGAATCCAGTCCATCATTCTAGGACCAAACATATTGAAGTAAGACACCACTTCATTAGGGATCATGTAGCTAGGGGAGATATTGTACTCTCTCATGTAGAGTCCAAATCAAACCTAGCCGACATTTTCACTAAACCACTTCCCGAAAATGAATTTAGTTTTCTAAGACGGGAGTTGGGAATGTGTCGCGCTTCAAAGTCTTTCTATTTGCATTCAAACCCTCTATGATTATTTCAAATTGTTGGGGAACAGTTGGGTAACTTTGGGGACATCTCACACAAATTATAAGGGTTACCAAAACATTTTTGTTTGCTAGATATGGGGTGAGATGTTAGGTTCAACTAAATTTCTCAAAATGTCATTGCATCCCTTGAGAAATTAAGTTGACGAGATAATAATCACGGTGGTGACCAAGTATGGGGAAAACCATTGCATAACATATGTGTATATGGCTCCATGATCATACTTGGACATTCCAATCAAGGAAACTTGATTGGAACATTAGATTTGATACAAACTTAGTTGAAATTGCTTGAATGATTGTTGATTGAGTTTGACTCCATTTAGATGGATCAAAGTGATTGTTGAACCTATAAGGACTTTTGATTCTTGTTCAGGGATCAATTCTAGTCATGAGATCATGTCCAAGTTCGATAAACTTCACCAGATCTCGTTGGAAAGTTTCAGAAATTCTGAAACTGAATATTTCAGTTCGTATCAGGGTGTATCAGGAACCCTGATCGGTCACCGGACTGATCAGGAATATGGCTGATCGGTCTCCAGACCGATCTGGCTCCTCCCTTTGGTGATCGGTCCACAGACCATCAGCGAAGCAAGCAGTGATCTTCCGGAATCTTGACCAAGTGTTCTGACCTAGCCTGGATCGGTCTCCAGACCGATCTGGCACCCTGCTGGATCGGTCCACAGACCGATCAGGAGGGTTCTTCAAAAATCATCCGATTCTACTGTCCCCTCCCTGATCGGTCATCCGATCGATCAGGATCCTTCCTGATCGGTCACTAGACCGATCAGGACCAGGCCAGTCCTATCAGGCTGTAGCCTGATCGGTCTGGGTGCGATCAAATCGAACGGTGATCCGTTCAAACGCATTAAATACTGGTTGGTGGACCGATCCACCAACCGATTAACTTCGCGAAATACCTTCAACTCACGAACCCTAGCGCCGAAAAACCCCTTGCGCAACCCTGTGTGTGCAAGAAGGCTCTCCTCTTGTTCTTCTTCGCGTGAGCGTGAGTGTGAAGGATTCTCGGAGTCCTGTGCGCGTTCCTCTCTCGCAGAAACACTCTGCGACCATCTCTTGCGCCGAGAGCACTCTTCCGCGCAAGCTTCTTGCTCTCGACCTCCAGGAACTACTCCAATGGCACCAAAGTAAGTTCTTGTTGTGATTTCTTCATTCAAATCAGGTTCTAATACGTCTTTTTGAAGCTAATCATGTTTTGGTCTTGTTCTTGCTATTGTGCCGTGACTCTCGTGTGTTTGCCGTGACCTTACCTTCTCCCCAAATGATCAAATCATTCTTTCTCTTTTGCTCTTGATCAAATGTGTTACCTTGCATTAACTGATTGGGTCTTATCTGTGTATGACAAATTCAACCCTTTAGAAAGCCTTCTAAGGGAAAGGAGGTTTTAGAGGGCAGTTCAAGGGGGAAGACTTCTTCGTCATCTACACCTTCTCAAAGGCCTCCACCACCTCAACTTACTCGGTTTCAGAGTCCTGGTCTTGCTTTCAAATTCCAGTGGCACAATTTCAAGTTAATGTCATGTCGAACTATCGACCATTCCTTCATCTATGAACATTGCCCAACCATCCGACACATTATCACACATTATAATCTCCAATCTATTCTTTATCTTGAGAGACCAATCAACCTTGACTTGGTCTCTGAATTCTATAACAACATGGTGTGTGGAGAGGGCACTGGGTGGAGCACGGGATGGCGGACCCGTGTTGCCGGTATTGATCTTGATTTCAATCGTTCTATTTTCACTAATTTTCTCGGCTGTCGCAGATCAAACAATGATTTCTTTCTCTACCCTTTTCCTCCTAATCCCCTTCTAGTTCCCTTCGATGGAGTGACTCCTGATTCCATCTACGAGTACTTTCTAGGCCATCCCAGGCCAGGGGGTTCTGGTGAGCGCACCCGTGACTTTCCCACTTTTCCTGCTCTTCGTCTTTCCCCTGTTGACTATGTGTTGTTTAAAATCATCACAAATTGTCTCCTTCCTACTACTTCGAAACACCTTGATGAGATTCACCCATTCCACTGCTTGATGCTTTACGGGATACATCAGCAGTTAGACTTTGACCCAGTGGCTTCGGTCTATCTTTCTATCATCATACGTTTCCTGATGGTGCGTCCCCCAGTGGCCCTTCACCCGGGGATATCATATATATCGATGATTCTGACGATGATGCCGCTGACGATTGACGAATTCTTGATTTGTATGACTCTCGGGCTGTATGTCCTGCGACTTGACTATTGTGGCCTTGTGCCACACGTATCTTGCTCTTGATGCATGTGTTCTGCATCTTGCTACTTTTCTGATGTTTATGCTTTGACTTGTCTGACTTTGCTTCACATGCTTATCTACTCTTAGTATGTTTATTGTTGATGTCATGTTGTTTATATGACTATGATCTGCATCTTTGAACTATTGCCATGTTCATGCTAGTAATGCCATGTTTACCTTATACATATAAATGTTATGGCATGCCTTGCGAGTTGATACTTCGTGTTCATATGATGTATGTGATTGCTATATCTTGCTCTATCTTTTTCACATGTATTCATATGGTTATTCGACAAACTATCACATCTTTGTTGATTTGGGATACCCCTAGGGTTGAGGGGGAGTTTGTTTTAATCTTAACAGTCCCTCTAGTCCGTTTTCGGTGTTCGATAAAGGAGGAGAGTGTGGTTGGTTAAGTTTAGGTTGATCATGTTGTAGGGGGAGGATCCTGATTCCCCTATGATTCTGGATTTGAGGAAATGGATTGAGAATCCCTAAACTTAGATCGGGTTGTCAAACAACAAAAAGGGGGAGATTGTTGATGCAGTCTGGCCTTGATTGTTGTTTTGGTGTTGACACCGATTTAAGTTTAGGTTGATGACTATGATGATTATGATTAAGTCCTGATCGAGAATTAGGCATGATATGGAGGATCCTAGCCTGGAGGGCTAGGTGTTGAAAAAATCCTAACCTGGAGGGTTAGATGTGAAAAATCCTAGCTTGGAGGGCTAGGTGTTGGAAAAGTCCGAATTCGGAAGGGTTGGGTGAAAAGTCCTAGCTTGGAGGGCTAGGTGAAAAGTCCTAACTTGGAGGATTAGGTGCAAATTCCCATCCTGGAGAATTAGGTGAAAAGTCTTGGCTTGGAGAGTCAGGTGCCTAGCTTGGAGGGCTAGGTTGGATGAAGTTCTAACTCGGAAGGGTTGGGTGAAAAGTCCTAGCTTGGAGGGCTAGGTGAAAAGTCCTAGCTTGGAGGGCTAGGTGAAAAGTCCTAACTTGGAGGGTTAGATGCAAATTCCCAACTTGGAGAGTTAGATGGAAAATCCTTAGCTTGGAGGGCTAAGGTGGATGGAAACTTAGCTTGGGGGGCTGAGTTTGAGTCCCTGGATCGGTCTGGTGATCGATTAGGGATTCTGGCACGCTGCTCCTTTGTGGATCGTTCTGGTGACCGATCCAGCGATGACTGATCGGTCGGGTGACCGATCAGGGAGCACACAGTGAAGTTGGGAACCTACTGTGCTGCTCCTGATCGATCTGGTGACCGATCAGGGAGTATGCGTTTCACCCATTGACTAGCTCCTGATCGATCTGGTGACCGATCAGGGAGTATGCATTTCACCCATTGACTAGCTCCTGATCGGTCTGGTGACCGATCAGGGAGCGAGCAGTGAGGTTGAGTTCCCTTGCTGAACTGCTCCTGATCGGTCTGATGACCGATCAGGATCACTGTGCAGATCGTTCTGGTGAACGATCCAGCTTCTCGGGCTTCTCACTATGATCGATCAGGACGGTTCCTGATCGGTCTGGTGATGACCTGATCGGACTGTTGACCGATCAGGTGACACCCTGATCGGTCAGTTAACCGATCAGAAGGCTTAGCATGCGAAACTCAGAAATCGCCCGATATAAGGGTGGATCGGTTCGGTGAACGATCCACGGCCTGGGATCGGTCTGGTGATCGGTCCAGGAGAATCTCAAAGAAATCGCGATTTCTGATTGAGCATTGGGGATCGATCAGGACGGAGCCTGATCGGTCTGGAACCAGCTTGATCGGTCCGGTGACCGATCAGGAGGCTCTCTGATCCGTCCGGTGACCGATCACTTTAATTCAAATTGTACTGTCAGACGCTCTGATCGCGTCTGAACATCTGATATTTGCTGCCAATTACCTCTGATATTTGATTCACTGTGTGATATACTGCTCTAACAGTCTGATTAAGCTGCAGGTGACATGGGAGGATTCAAACACTCAAGGAGAAGTCAAAGGGGGCTTTCCTTGGAGCAGGTTTGTCCATTTCTCATCTCAGGTTGCAACGGCTGGAGCTGCAGGACTGAAGCCGCTGACTGAAGCTTGGCTGAGGGAGCTCAGGAAGTTCAGTAAGGGTTCAGTGTAGCTGGCGTTGGCAGTGAGGCAGCTGGAGGCTGCTGGAGATGAGGTCACTTGATGCTTAGTGGAGAAACAAAAGGAACGAGAGATAGCTTCGGTGAAGCAGAGTTCAAGAGTTTACAGCTTGTGTTCTTGAGTTCCTGTGCCTTGAGTTCTCCACATCAAGCTTGCTGTGTTCTTGAAGTTTCCATCATTCTGAGCAAGCGATTGAGAATCAATCATCCTTTACTTGAGCCTTGAAGGAGGGAACAAGAAGCTTGGAGTCCGACAGTGGGAAGACACGAAGAAGGGTTCTTGCGTGAGATCGCCACTGGGTGGAGCTCAGGGAAGCTTGCTGTGTTCTTGTCTTTGCTGGGTGCTTGAGTAAGATCCTTCTTGATGTTTCATTGAGTTTAAACATTTATCTGTGATTGAAACGCTGTGGAGAGGTTTCTCCACCGAGAAGGAGGTTGCTTTATATCCGGTGATCACCGGGGCTTGATCTGCCGACGATCAAGGGATCGCCCACCTTAAGGGCACGCCAAGGAGTAGGGGCAAGTTATCCCCGAACCTTGTAAACCCTCTTGTTAGCGATCTTGGTAGCTGTCATTGTTAGCTTTCATCTCTGTTTTTAGTTTACTGCACTGCTTTGTTTTTCCTTTGCTTCTTCCGCTGTGCTACTGATAAGTTAAGTGCAGAAAACTTACTAAGTTCTCAAAGAAAAAGTGTTGGCTATATTCACCCCCCCCCCCTCTCTAGCCATCTCGTTTCCAACACAGGTGATAGTAGGTGATTCAAATACTCAAGGAGGGTCAATGGGAGGCTTTCCTTGGAGCAGGTTTGTTTGTTTCTCCTTCTCAGGTTTCAACGGCAACTGGAGCAGTTGGCGACTGATAGAGACTCAGCTGGAGAGGAGGTCTTCAGTGGACTGAGTGCTCAGGGAGGTCAGTGGATTCAGGTTGGCTCAGTGGATGCTGATGAAGCTTGCGATGGTGAGAGGGAGCTTAAGACAAGGCTGGAAGCAGAGGAGCGATAAGGACGAACAAATAGAAACTTGAGGAGTTTGGCTGGGCTGTGTCGAGTGCTCTCTGTTGCTTTGTGCTTAAGCGATCTTGTTGCATTCCTGTGAGATCTTTGTGAGTGTTCCTTCTTGTGTGATCTCTTGTACTCAAGTTCAATCATCTGTGAGATCTGTGGAGAGGTTTCTCCACCGAGAAAGAGGCTCTATCTTATCCGGTGTTCACCGGGGCTTGATCTGCCGACGATCAAGGGATCGCCCACCTTAAGGGCACGCCAAAGAGTAGGGGCAAGTTATCCCCGAACCTTGTACATCTCCGTCTTAGCGATTTGGTTTGCTTTCTTTCTTTGTGTTGTTTGCTTCTGCTGCTACTAACCTAATCACGCAGAAAACTTAAGAGAGCAAATTTGAGTGTCTGGCTACATTCACCCCCTCCTCTATAGCCATCCAAGGTCCAACAAACCCGTCGGGGACGCTCCCGAGCCTCCGGTGGCCGATCAGGCCTTGCCTGATTGGTCACGGTGACCGATCAACCGTTGTCGCGCACGCGGTCCGTAGCATAGCATTTTCATATATATATATATATATATATATATATATACAGATGGGCTCTATTGCGGAATCAAAGCTGCGGACTGCTCTCGTGGCAAGCAAACCCCGCGCTAACTGGGTTTTTTTTCGCTCATCTCTCGTGGCACGAGCTTTGTATTGCTGGTTTCGCCCGCAGCCCTCCAAGCCTATCGATGCAGTGCAAACCCTAGCCGAAATCGGCGATTCCCTCACCCTCGCGTCCCGCGGCCCTCGCGTCCTGTTGCCCTCGCCTCCTGCGGGCCTCGCACTCGCCTCCTGCGGTCCTCGCCTCCTGTGGCCCTCGCCCTCGCGTCCCGCAGCCCTTGGAGACCTTGAGCTCGTGCCGACGCCTCTGAAAACCTCGGCACTGCGGTCGCTGCGTCGCTGGTATTTCTTCTCCCTCGGCCCAGCAGTTCCCCCCTGACATTTCTTCTTCCTCAGCCCGACAGGCGGACACAGCTTGCTCCAGCCCTCTTGATTTTGGAGTGAAGGTATTTTGGTATTTTTCTAATTCATTGTTTTGTTTTCTTGAAACTTCATATGAATATGGCAATGACGGAGGTGGAGACAGGCTCAAATACCTATTTGTTGCATCCTTTTTCTTTGAATTTGAAGATAACTCTATTTAGTAAGTCATCAACTAATATTAGCTGTTTAGTAAGCCACCCCTGTTTGTGTTGTTACAGTGTCTGTTTGTAAGTTTTGATTGTATTTAGTTTCCTGCCAAAAATCTAATTCTGTTTTCTCAAATACCAGAATTAGATTTGTGAGAATTGTAATTTAATAGTTAACTGTAATTTCAAGCTAACTGTAATTTTGATTTCCTGCCAAAAATCTAATTCTGTTCTATAACTCTGTTTACTGTTAGTTGTTTGAAAATAGCTCTGTTTTAGTTTGAAAATAGATCTGTTTTTGTTTGAAAATAGCTATGTTTTTGTTTGAAAATAACTCTGTTTTAGTTTCTGTTCTGATTTCTTATAAAGAAATGTTTTAGTTTCAAGTTAACTGTAATTTTTAATTTATGAGAAATAAATTATTAGGGGGCGTTTGGTTTGTGTCATTTTCCATTTTCATTTTCCAGAAAACCGCATTTTCTAGTTTTCTGGAAATTTTTTTTTTATTCTCCAGTTTTCCAGAAAACACTATGTTTTTTTCTGGAAAACAAAGTTGGAAAATGCAAACCAAACATGTTTTCCAGAAAACCGCATTTTCTAGTTTTCTGGAAAATGACTTTTTTCATTCTCCAGTTTTCCAGAAAACACTATGTTTTTTTCTGGAAAACAAAGTTGGAAAATACAAACCAAACATGTTTTCCAGAAAACCGCATTTTCTACAGAAAATGAAAATAGAAAACAGACTGGAAAATGCAAACCAAACGCCCCCTTATTTTTTTATTTTTCTACTTATCTATTTTTTTACTTATCTATTGTCTAATATAATGTGAGAAGGATAAAAATGGAAGAAAATACAGTTGATGATCAAGAATATATTCCTCAAGTTTCAAATGAATGAAAGCCTAAAATTGGAATGGAATTCTCGTCACTAGAAGAGGCATATTCATTCTACAACCAATATGCACGAGAAGCTGGATTTAGTTCAAGAATGCACACAAGTAAAAAAAAAAAAAGATAACAAATGAAATGACGTAGAAACAAATTGTATGCTTTAAAGAAGGTCATACAGATTTAATGTGGTGGAATAAACATGCAAAATCTGATCAAGTGACAAGGGAAAGAGCACGTGACACAGTTAGAACGAGTTGCAAGTCAAATATTGCATTCGTCAAGTAACAAACTGGACCTAATTGGGTTGTCAGAACTTCATAGAAATCCACAATCATCCACTCTCTACTCCATCAAAGGTACATTTGCTACGCTCGCACCGTAATATTTCTGTAGCCAAGAGAACATTGACAAAACAATTTTCAGAGGCTAATATACCAACTTGTCAACAAATGCGATTATTGGAGATAGAGTATGTGGTTGTACAGAAAAAGATATTAGAAATTTGGAAAGAAATCAAAGAGAAGAGCAAAATGGTATTGATGCTGAAACACTTATCGAGTTTTTTACAGCTGAGCAAGAGAAGAATCCAACTTTTTTCTTTGATTACGAGACTGATTCAGATAACAGATTTAGCAGGTGTTTCTAGGCTGATCAAAGAGGGCATATAGTGTATTTGGTGATATTATTGTATTTGATACAACATATAGCACCAATAAATATGGCTTGATTTTGGCTCCATTTGTAGGAGTTAATCATCATCATCAAACAATTCTTTTTGGTTGTGGATTTCTGAGTGATGAGAAAACTGATTCATTTGTTTGGTTACTTAAGAAGTTTATAGAAGTCATACCTAAAGGTCCACCAAACATTATTATCACTGATCAGGATCCTGCTATGACAAAAGCCATTGCACAAGTTTTTCCTCAAACAGTGCATCGATATTGTTTGTGGCACGTATTGAACAAATTTCTAGAAAAATTACCCCCTTTGACTTTCCGAAACCACTATCAAAGCATAAAGAATGTTATTGCAAATTCTACAACACCAGATGATTTTGAAAAGTCAGGGGAAGAGACTATCAAGTGTGCTAATTTGGAGAATAATGATTGGTTATCCTTGATGTATGAATTGCAACACAGATGGGTGCCAGTATATTTTAGGCATGTATTTTGTGTTGGAATATCAAGTAGTCAAAGATCCGAAGGCTCACATGTATTTTTCAAAAAATATGTCTCAAATAAAAATTCATTGATGGATTTTATCACCTGTTTCAATAGAGCACTGAGACACCAAAGACACAATGAGCTAGTTGCGGATCATATTAATATGAATGAGTATCCCAATACTCATTCAAACTGGCCAATGGAAACCCAAATGGTTAAGATCTACACAAAAAAAATGGCTAGAATTTCAAAGTGAAGTGAGCGAGAGTCATGCTTATTATGTGCAACAGGAATTTACAGAAGTTAACTTAGTGGTTTACCATGTGATGAAATTTCAAAGTTCTTCTTCTTCCAAACCAAGGGTGCTCACACATGACAAACTAACAGACAACATATCGTGTAGCTGCACGAAATTTGAGTTTGAGGGCATTCCATGCAGGCATATGTTAGCTTTTTTCCGTATCAACCAAGTGTTTCATATGCCTGATAGATATATACTCAAACGATGGACAAGAGATGCAAAAGTTGGAGCAATATATACTTTGAGGGAGCAAAATTTCATTGATGATCAAGATCCAAATAGGTTTTTAATGTTAAGACACTCAAGATTATCCTATAAAGCTTTAGTATTAATTGATGATGCATCTTTGACTAATGAGGGGACAACATTCTTGGATGAACAATTCGATTGCATCTACAAGAAAATTCAAGAGATGAACAATAGCAAAACTGTTGATGCAGTCTGGCCCGGTTGTTGTTTTGGTGTTTGACAATGATTTAAGTTTGGTTGAATGAAATTCGGGTTAAGTCCAGGTGGATCTGGGAGATCGCACGCTGGCATGGAAAAAGTCCTAACTTGGAGGGTTAGGTGAAAAGTCCTAGTCTGGAGGGCTAGGTTGGAGGAAATCCCGGTGAGTGAAGCCGGGTCCTGGTGAGTGAAGCCAGGTGGTGGAAATCCCGGTGAGTGAAGCCGGGTCCTGGTGAGTGAAGCCAGGTGGTGGAAATCCCGGTGAGTGAAGCCGGGTCCTGGTGAGTGAAGCCAGGTGATGGAAATCCCGGTGAGTGAAGCCGGGTCCTGGTGAGCGAAGCCAGGTGATTGAAATCCTAGTGAGTGAAGCTAGGTTGAAATCCTGGTGAGTGAAGCCAGGTCCCGGTGAGTGAAGCCGGGTGACTGAAACCCTGGTGAGTGAAGCCAGGTCCTAGCTTGGAGGGCTAGGTTGAAGTTCCAGTGAGTGAAGCTGGGCATGGCACGAGTCAGAGAAGGGCTGGAGGCTTGTTCTCGTGACTTAGAGTACATTTGGGCTTGCCTGGATCGGTCTGGTGACCGATCAGGGAAGTTGGCACGGTGCTCCTTCGTGGATCGGTCTGGTGACCGATCCAGCGATGATTGATCGGTCTGGTGACCAATCAGGGAGTATGCGTTTCACTCACTGAATGGCTCCTGATCGGTCTGGTGACCGATCAGGGAGCTCACAAGTGGGTTGAGTTCCCTTGCTGATCTGCTCCTGATCGGTCTGGTGACCGATCAGGATCACTGTGCAGATCGTTCTGGAGAACGATCCAGCATCGCAGGTTCCTCTCTATGATCGATCAGGACGAAGCCTGATTGGTCTGGAAGCAGCCTGATCAGTCTGGTGACCGATCAGGGCACAGCCTGATCGGTCCGGTGACCGATCAGGAAGCATCCAGTGGGTTTTGGGAACCTTACTGCTCGACTCCTGATCGGTCTGGTGACCGATCAGGGATACTGTTCAAATCGGTTTAGAGAACGATCAAGTGTCGCGAGATTCTCCTTATGACCGATCAGGATGGAGCCTGATTGGTCTGGGAGCAGCCTGATAGGTCTGGTGACCGATCAGGCTGGAGCCTGATTGGTCTGGTGACCAATCAGGAGCAGAACTTTAATTCAAATACGCTGTCAGAAGCTCTGATCGCGTTTTCTCTGCCGATTCTCTGATACACTGCTGATATATGTTGATATGAGTTGCTAAGCTTCTATTGGAGTGTGCAAGCTTTACAGGGATGATTCAAACATTGGAGGAGAGTCAATGGGAGGCTTTCCTTGGAGCAGGTTTGGCTGTTTCCTTATTTCAGGTCTCAACGGCGTCTGGAGAGCAGCTGGCAACTGACGGAGGCTCAGCTGGAGAGGGTCTTCAGTGGACTGAGTGCTCAGGGAGTCAGGGGGTCAGGCTGTGGCTTCAGTGGATGCTGATGGAGAGCCTGGTGATGGGAGCAGATGCTTAAGACGAGGCTGGAAGCAGAGGAGCGATAACGGGGAAAAACAGACAGGAACTTGAGGAGTTTGGCTGGGCTGTGTCTTGTGCTCTCTGTTGCTTTGTGCTTGAGCGTTCTTGTTTCATCTTTGTGAGCTATCCTTCTCTTAGTCTCGTGAGCTTATCTTGTATCCTATTGAGACGCTTGTGGAGAGGTTTCTCCACCGAGAAGAAGACGCTGTTTTATCCGGGTCACCGGGGCTTGATCTGCCGACGATCAAGGGATCGCCCACCTTATGGGCACGCCAAGGAGTAGGGGCAAGTTATCCCCGAACCTTGTACATCGCTGTGTCGTCTGGTTTGCTTTCTTTGTTTTGATTTCTGTTCTTCATTTCTGTTTCTGCATTGTGTCTTCCGCTGCCTAATCTCTAAGTGCAGAAAACTTGAAAAGAAGTTAAAGATTTGTGTCTGGCTATATTCACCCCCCTCTCTAGCCATCCGGGTTCCAACAAGTGGTATCAGAGCTTGGGGCTCTACTTCAACGGCTTAACATCCGAGAGCTAACAAAGATGGCCATGGGAAGAGAAGGGTTTAGCACCAACTGACCTCCACTCTTCGACGGCACTGATTTTTCATATTGGAGGTCGAAGATGGAGTTTTACCTCAAAACCAACCTCAGCATGTGGTTTGCTGTCAAGGAAGGTTTTTCCACTCCCAAAGATGCTGAGGGAAAAGAGATGAACTTCTCAAGTTGGTCGGCAGATCAAATCCGGAAAGGTGAAGCTGATGCGAAAGCGGTGGTAACTTTGCAATGCGGGTTGACCAAGGACCAAATAATCAAGGTTGGTCCCTTCACAAGTGCAAAGGACCTATGGAACAAAATCTTTGAGCTCTATAAGGGAACTCAAGACACCCGGAGAGCCAAGAAGGATTTGCTTCACAGTCAACTCCAAAACCTCACCATGGGAGAAAATGAAAAGGTAAGTGAACTCCATGGACGGTTTAAAGAAGTGTTGAATGGTCTCCACTCCATAAATGAAAAGGTAGAAAATAGAGACCTAGTGAGGTATGTACTCAAAGCCTTTCCTAGGAATGCCTTGTGGTCATCCATGGTGGATGCTTACAAGGTTTCCAAGGACTTATCATTTGTTAAGTTAGAGGATTTCTTTTGTGAGATGGAATTACATGAGATCTCTAACCAAAGTCCCAAAGAGAAAGGGATTGCTTTAGTGGTAGGTGACAACAAGAAGAAGGAGGAGAAGAACACTCACTGTCACATGACATTCATGGCACTAGAGGACTCGAGAGAAGAAAGTGATAACGAGTCAAACTCCTCAACCGCGCCTTCATCATCTTCGGATGATGAAGAGGTAATCTCTCCCGAGTTGGATAAGTGCTATAGAGCTATCGCATGTTTAACCAAATTGTTAAAGAAATCTAAGAATAAGGTTAAGTCATTGAAGTTGGAAGTAAAAGAATTAAAATCCTCTAAGGTTGAGGATATTAATGACTTCCATAATGAATCCCTTGAGAATGAGAACAAGATCTTGAAAGGTGAAATTGAAAATCTCAAGATTGTTCTTGAGAAATTTTCAACAAGCTCCAAAACCCTAGACATGATCTTGAACTCCCAAAGGGCGGTTTACAACAAGGCCGATATAGGTTACCGACCTAAAGAACCGACCTTTGTATCATTAATGTCAAGAACCCAATTTAGATCATCAAATGATTCTAGGGTTCAAAAGGTTAGAAAGAAAGTGACTAAGGCATGAGTGCCTAAGTCTTTCATTGTAGATGCCTTAGGTCCCAAATTTTGGGTACCTAAAACCTCAATATTTAGAATTGTATAAGCATTAATTGAGGGGGAGCATCTATTAACATAGGTTGTTGATAAGTGGTGCTCCAAACCCAAGGCTAAGGTTATACTAGTTTCAAAATAAGTCAACAAGCCTTGGAAATTATTTTTATATATTGCATGAAGTGTTTAGATTCACACATAACTTGCTCTTGCCATGAATTGCTTAGGATAATTGGTTTTTCTATAGCAATTTATGTTTACTGCAAATGATGATTAATGATATGTCATAACTCAAGCTTAAGGTGTTTATGAACCTGTTCTAGTATCCCATGAGTTTACCATATGTGTTACACAACATGAAGACATGTTAGGAAACAAGTATGAACTCATAGTTTGTGATGATTCAAGACTCAATACTTAACTTCTATGGCTTAGTTGTTTTCTCATCAAACTTGACATTTTTCATATGCCCAATATTATTTGGATTATCGAGACATCAATACTTAGGTGTAGATTGAATTATCAAATTTATTTGGAATAAAAATGATCATGCTAAAAACATTCCGATCATGCCTTAGCACACATAGATTTCATTCATGTATTGATATTGAGCAATATGCATCCATGCTATCCATGACTATAAACCTCCTGTTCAAATGATGGTATGCATACCTGTCTTGGAATTTTGATACAAACATGTTCTGACATTCAAATTCATGCTTAGAGCATACTTATCATGATTTGACATAAATCTGTTTTGAAAATTCAAGATCATGCCAAGAACATGCTTAGAATATAATTGATCAGTCAAACTAGTGATGGTATACTAATCCATGGAAGTTCTTAATCCTTGATATGAAATGAAGCTTAGTTAAGAGACCCAAATCAGATTGCTTGTTTTGATTAACTGATTTATGGTTAATGGAACTCATTTAGGGAATAAATCTGATTGTATTAGGGATTAGAGTGATTAAGAATTGAAACGAACTTGATTCTGAAACTGATCAGTTTCAGAAACCATTCTGTATCATCCCTGATTGGTCCACCGACCGATCAGGGGTGCTTCTGATCGGTCTGGTGACCGATCAGACCAACTCTGATCAAGGAACTCCCAGATCGTTCCAAATTTATCCAAAACCTCCTCAAACCAATATCTTCTTGTCGAATTGTATCAGTTTAATGATCATACAACACACAAATCTGATACAAACCGATTACAATTGAAACATATTTGATCATCCATTAGTACAAACCTAGTACTAAGGGAGCATAAATTTGTTCAAGTGGTACAAACCTGTACTAAATTATGATTTGATACAAACCTATATTGGAATGTTCAAATTCATAAGAAAGGGTTTGTTGAGTCATGACTCATGTTTTTAATGTCATATTTCGGAATTGTTTCTGAAATATCGAATATTAATAGAGTCTACTCCCCGGTTATGGAATGCAAATTGTTAATGCAGTCTGATCAGGAATGTATCAGAGTTTCAGGAATTTTTCTGAAATTTGATCGCTCCTCAGACTAATAAGAAATATCTCTGTATCAAGTAATCAACGAACCTGATTGGTCATGGAGACCACTCAGGATTATGTGTCGGATACAGATGCATTCCCTACTTGTCACATGAAACATATACATGTTTGACCATGATATACTTCTGTATATGTTTTCATGTGCAATTTACACTCGTTACTGTATGATGCATATACATTGTTGCCATGATACATTTATGGTATATGCCTCTCATATGCAATTCAAAAATCATCCTTTGACTTACTTGTCATATGAAACATATACATGCTTGACCATGATATTATTCTGTATATGTTTTCATGTGCGATTCAAAAAATTATCCTTTGATTATTCTGGGTTTGGGGAGAGACCCTTGGTTGAGGGGGAGTTTGATGTTTAAACTTAATAACCATACCCTTTTCGATGTTTGACAAAGAGGGAGAAAATGACTGATTAAGTTTATGGGTATTATAGGGGGAGGATCATGATTCCCTTATGAGAATTGAACGGACTTCAATTGATTGATACCTAAACTTAAATCGGGTTGTCAAACAACAAAAAGGGGGAGATTGTTGATGCAGTCTGGCCCGGTTGTTGTTTTGGTGTTTGACAATGATTTAAGTTTGGTTGAATGAAATTCGGGTTAAGTCCAGGTGGATCTGGGAGATCGCACGCTGGCATGGAAAAAGTCCTAACTTGGAGGGTTAGGTGAAAAGTCCTAGTCTGGAGGGCTAGGTTAGAGGAAATCCCGGTGAGTGAAGCCGGGTCCTGGTGAGTGAAGCCAGGTGGTGGAAATCCCGGTGAGTGAAGCCGGGTCCTGGTGAGTGAAGCCAGGTGGTGGAAATCCCGGTGAGTGAAGCCGGGTCCTGGTGAGTGAAGCCAGGTGATGGAAATCCCGGTGAGTGAAGCTGGGTCCTGGTGAGTGAAGCCAGGTGATTGAAATCCTAGTGAGTGAAGCTAGGTTGAAATCTTGGTGAGTGAAGCCGGGTGACTGAAACCCTGGTGAGTGAAGCCAGGTCCTAGCTTGGAGGGCTAGGTTGAAGTTCCAGTAAGTGAAGCTGGGCATGACACTAGTCAGAGAAGGGCTGGAGGCTTGTTCTCATGACTTAGAGTGCATTTGGGCTTGCCTGGATCGGTCTGGTGACCGATCAGGGAAGTTGGCACGGTGCTCCTTCGTGGATCGGTCTGGTGACCGATCCAGCAATGACTGATCGGTCTGGTGACCGATCAGGGAGTATGCGTTTCACTCACTGAATGGCTCCTGATCGGTCTGGTGACCGATCAGGGAGCTCACAAGTGGGTTGAGTTCCCTTGCTGATCTGCTCCTGATCGGTCTGGTGACCGATCAGGATCACTGTGCAGATCGTTCTGGAAAACGATCCAGCATCGCAGGTTCCTCTCTATGATCGATCAGGACGAAGCCTGATTGGTCTGGAAGCAGCCTGATCGGTCTGGTGACCGATCAGGGCATAGCCTGATCGGTCCGGTGACCGATCAGGAAACATCCAGTGGGTTTTGGGAACCTTACTGCTCAACTCCTGATCGGTCTGGTGACCGATCAGGGATACTGTTCAGATCGGTCTAGAGAACGATCAAGTGTCGCGAGATTCTCCTTATGACCGATCAGGATGGAGCCTGATTGGTCTGGGAGCAGCCTGATAGGTCTGGTGACCGATCAGGCTGGAGCCTGATTGGTCTGGTGACCGATCAAGAGCAGAACTTTAATTCAAATACGCTGTCAGAAGCTCTGATCGCGCTGTTTTCTCTGCCGATTCTCTGATACACTGCTGATATATGTTGATATGAGTTGCTAAGCTTCTATTGGAGTGTGCAAGCTTTACAGGGATGATTCAAACATTGGAGGAGAGTCAATGGGAGGCTTTCCTTGGAGCAGGTTTGGCTGTTTCCTTGTTTCAGGTCTCAACGACGTCTGGAGAGCAGCTGGCAACTGACGGAGACTCAGCCATAGTTTGCAGAATCGCGATCCTGGATCGTAGGATCGTACGATCCTACGATCCTACGCCAGAAAACGATCCAGAATCGCGCAGAATCGTTTTTTGTAGCAGGATCGCAGCAGGATCGGTAGGATCGGACAGAATCGGACAGAATCGTATAGGATCGGACAGGATCGGAACAGAATCGGAACAGGATCGATGAAAGCTTTAAGAGGTCATAACTTTTGACTCGGATTGAACCACGTGACCTATAATATATCAAATTGAAACTCGTTCAAAGATCTACAAGTTAGTTTTAAGATTGAATCCCAAAAAATATTGTTTAAAGCCTTTTCAGAGGCCCAGAAGATTATTAATTTTTTTTATTATTTTTTTATCTTTTACATCGTTAGTGTTAGTGTTTTAAGATTATTTAAATATCTATTTAATTATTTTTTAGTTAGTTTTTAATTAATAATATTATGTTATATCTTTTTTCTAAAATGATGAGTCTTTAGATGTCTATTATCTAATAGGTTGACAATTAAATTGGATCATCTTGTAATAAATAGAATATTCTTGAAGTTAAACGTGATTATTTTCATTATAGTGTTAATAAAAATTGTATATTTTTTCATTTTAAGGGTTTTTGATAGGATCGTACGATTTTACGATCCGATCCTGACCGATCCGATCCTGACCCCAAATCGATCCTGTGTAGGATCGCGATTCTACGAACCTTGGACTCAGCTAGAGAGGGTCTTCAGTGGACTGAGTGCTCAGGGAGTCAGGGGGTCAGGCTGTGGCTTCAGTGGATGCTGATGGAGAGCCTGGTGATGGGAGCAGATGCTTAAGACGAGGCTGGAAGCAGAGGAGCGATAACGGGGAAAAACAGACAGGAACTTGAGGAGTTTGGCTGGGCTGTGTCTTGTGCTCTCTGTTGCTTTGTGCTTGAGCGTTCTTGTTTCATCTTTGTGAGCTATCCTTCTCTTAGTCTCGTGAGCTTATCTTGTATCCTATTGAGACGCTTGTGGAGAGGTTTCTCCACCGAGACGGAGACGCTGTTTTATCCGGGTCACCCGGGCTTGATCTGCCGACGATCAAGGGATCGCCCACCTTACGGGCACACCAAGGAGTAGGGGCAAGTTATTCCCGAACCTTGTACATCGCTGTGTCGTCTGGTTTGCTTTCTTTGTTTTGATTTCTGTTCTTCATTTCTGTTTCTGCATTGTGTCTTCCGCTGCCTAATCTCTAAGTGCAGAAAACTTGAAAAGAAGTTAAAGATTTGTGTTTGGCTATATTCACCCCCCCTCTCTAGCCATCCGGGTTCCAACAAAAACATGCCTTGATAAAAGTCAAAGAAAGAAATCCATGGAGGAGAGCATTGGTATTATGGATCCTTCTTCAGTAAGAACAAAGGGATGTGGGAAGAGATTGAAATCATCGAAGGAGAAATCAACCTCCAATTCTAGACTATGTCATGGATGTGGACATCGAGGAGTATCTCATGACAAGCGTAATTGTCCAAATTTACATCAAGGGTAGGTGCCCATTAATGTTATAGTACTATTATAATGTTCCTTCCAAATTCAAATTTACTTTATATGATAATGTTTTAATTAACAGATCAACTGAAGATAATAATCGTAACAGTGTTGATGACACATATGAACCAGATTTCCCACCAGATTTGGCATCTATAGATGGTACTGTCAAAATTTTAATTTGTTAAATTATAGTGATTTATTGATAAAATAAAGTTAATAATTATCTTTATTGTTACAGGTTCTAGCAACAAGCGCTAGGATTCTTATTATTATCTATGGTTGGTATTCATTCATTGCTTTTATTTGTATAAGGCTTACTGATACTGAGTTTGAGCAGATAGAAATTGTAACTATCCAATTTTCAGATATTATCCCATTTTGTCCTATTATACAATATCATCATGCTACATCTTGCTTATGAATTACAATGACATCAGTATGTGGTGAAAAATACAATGCAACCTTTCGTGATTGTTGCTTATAGGTGGTGAAAAATACAATGACATCTTGCTTATGAATTATAATGGCATCAGTATGATTACTTTCTGTGTTTTCATCACAATTTACTTGAGAAAAATGAAGCTTTTGAATGCACTAGCTCTTTTCTTCTCAGAATGGCATTGGTGCTCAGGCTCGAGGATGAATGATCAATATGCTCGATTGTGGGGAAATTTCAAGCATGTTGATGTTGATACACTTTTCGAACAAATGTTTTATCTTCATGGATTTTCCTCCTTGGTGGTGGTTGGTAGTAATCAGCCACTAGCTTTAGTATCTTTCATCTTATGCTTCTATCTTGTAATCCAACTCATCAGCAAGTGATCTTTAGCTGCTTGAAAGGATGCCCGCATGTTATTATAAGATGCTATCAGACTTACTTTTCAAAGTTGTATGAATCTCTAGCAGACTTACTTTTAAGTTGCTATGAATCTGTAGCATGTTAAACACAAACATTCATGAAGATGACTTTTGAGTTGGGAATGACTTTTTTGACCTTTTTATGTGTGTGCCAAATGTAGCATGTTGGTATGAATGACTTTTGGGTTGTATCAATGGAAAAGCTGTTGTTCAATGAAGATGTTTTAGTTTGCAACATCTCGTAAACAACAGGAATAATCCCAGGACATAATGACTGGCATTTCATTGAGTAGAATTTTGGAATTAGATACACCAGAAGTCAAATCTGTATATGCATACAATTATAATTCCCTTTTTCAGCCAAAAGTGTTGGCTAAGCTATTGATGGAGCAAGCTACCGAACTATTTGCAAAATCATTTGAACGAGAATCAGAGTTACAGTTTCACATTGATAAGGGTAGAAGCATTTTTCTCTTCATCTTCTTGTTTTTTCTTACTTGCTTTGTTACTTTGATGCACAACAGCATATGAAAAGTGAGAGAGATTAAGACCAAAGCAGCCTTCATGTACTGGAAAAACAAAGCAACCCCTGAGAAAATTACGGAGGCAAACATAGACAGCTCCCAGACCACAAGTATCGTGTCCACCCTGTAGAAATGTTACACAGAGGTAAGCATGTAAAATGACTAAATTGCTTCTGCCGAATAAATAGCATAACTGAATCATCACTAAGTAAACAGGGTTATAGCGTCAAAGAAGTAGGAGAGGAAATCACATGGATCTGATTAAGATACGATACATTTTTGCTAAAACTAAAAATATAGTTGCTACATCTGAGGATAAAGATAAAGGTAATTGAAGTAACTATAATATTTATATTGCCAAATAATTTCTTTGATGTAAAAAGTATTGGGTAGGTCAAATCAACTCTAATTCTTGGAGTCGAGACCATTCTCGCATCGCATCACTTACAGTTAGAGAAATACAAACAAAAACTCACCTCACTAACTAGTTCTCTAGATAGCTATCTACAAACTTTTTGGTCTCTTAACAGTCGTAACATGTCTCTCGAGGAATCATCATGACTTCAGTAAGAAAACCAAGATGAAAACCATCAAAAATTGGTTGAAATCCCTTGGCACAACAATAGAGGTTCCTTACAAGTGGGTAGCAATTTGAACGCCCTTCAGCCGAACGACACTAACCCACAATTAGAGGTCCTGCCATATTTTGAAAGTTGAATATTTCAAACTGATAACGGACGATAGAATAGAACCACATGATGCCTTAGTGTGTATTCTTATTTCAATAACTAAAATTTTATTACATCAATGAAGAACAATTTTGCATCAGTGAAGAACAATATTTCATCTGATTATAGCTCCTTGAAATTGGGATAGTTATGAGCATACAAAGTTATGAGCAACTTCAAATTCAAATAACAACTTGAAATTCAATACACAACTTCAAATTCAAATAACTTGAAATTCAATACACAACTTCAAATTCAAATAACAACTAGAAACTCAAACAACATCATAATATTTGTGCCAACTTAAATTAGGATACAAAGTTGAAACAACATAACATGCTTAATCACTATCACTAATTTCTAAAGCATCAACAAGTAGCTCTATCTTTTTCAATGCATCCTTATATTTTTATTTTTTTTCAGCCTTTGAAAGTTTTCGCTCTGAATTTGAAGTTAAAGTTGAAGTTGAAGTTGCAAATGATGAATTGGAATTTGGTGCAACTTTGTTGAAGTGCGCTTCAAAAGCTTGTTGTGCCTCCGCTTTACATTTGTAAGATTGATATATACAGCCTTTAAAACCAACAACTTGACTTAATGCTTCCACCCACATTTCATAAATACCGGGATTATGGCCAACAAACACAACATATATTTTTCTCTATATAAAAATAATTAATAGAATTTTATATAAACAAAATATTAGAACTTAAAATTAACAACTTACCATTCTTTTATGAAGAGGAAAACTGCCTTGCAAATTTCCTGCAAAAAAAATACCTAAACAAATATACTAAAAGAAATAACAACAGAATCATAAAAATAGATACCAGAAATCATAACTCATCAAGAAATATAAGCATACCATGTAATATAATTTGCTATGTATATAATCGGATCTTAGATAATATAATTATATTAACTAAATTTATAGTCACATGGTGTAAAAAACAGAACGTTCGAAACTCTAAACTCAAAACATCAGATTGTGACCTGAAAACAGAGTGTAAAAACATAACAGTTGATTGTTTCTATATCGAATCTGTAAACTTATATCAGATATTCTTTATAAGAAATGAAACAGCAAATCATCTAAACAACATAAACAACTTACACAAAAATAAAAAAAAGATTAGAACAGAATGAGAAACATTTGTTCTAAGAAAAAAAATCATTTCATCCCATGGTTGCCTAAGAAATGAAGCAAAAATTGTGTATAAGAAATGAAGCATCAGACTGTGAGCTTAAAAGGCAAACATTGTGCAGTTCAAGTTTCAACTAGAGTTTTTGGTACGATGGTAGAAATCATTTCATCCCATGGTTGCCAATTTTGGTATTGGTGTCACGATTAGCCATTTTAAAAAAACATAGAGATCTGCCATATCAGATTAATAACATTGATCTGATTGGAATCAAAATTTTCAAACAACTAACAGTAAACAGAGATATAGAACAGAATTAGATTTTTTGGCAGAATTAGATTTTTGGCATCAAATCTTTGAATTTTACCAGCCGAGAGGAGGGCAAGAGGGCTGGAGCAAGCTGTGTCCGCCTGTCGGGCCGAGGAAGAAGAAATGCCAGGGGGAACTGCTGGGTCGAGGGAGAAGAAATGTCAGCGACGCAGCGACCACAGTGCCGAGGTTTTCAGAGGCGTCTACACGAGCTCAAGGTCTCCAAGGGCCGTAGGAGGCGAGTGCGAGGGCTGCAAGAGGCGAGGGCAGCAGGACGCGAGGGCGAGGGTCGCGGGACACGAGGGCCGCAGGAGGCGAGGGCCGCAGGAGGCGAGGGCAGCAGGACGCGAGGGCCGCGGGACGCGAGGGCGAGCGCCGCAGGACGCGAGGGCGAGCGCCGCAGGACGCGAGGGCGAGGGTGAGGGCGAGGGAATCGCCGATTTCGGCTAGGGTTTGCGCTGCGTCGATGCGTCGATGGGTTTGGAGGGCTGCGGGTGAAACCAGAAATACAAAGCTCGTGCCAAGAGAGACGAGAGAAAATTAAAAAAAAAAGCCCAGTCAGCGCGAGGTTTGCTTGCCACGAGAGCAGTCCGCAGCTTTGAGTCCGCAGTAGAGCCCCTCTGTGTGTGTGTGTGTGTGTGTGTGTGTGTGTGTGTGTGTGTGTGTGTGTGTGTGTGTGTGTGTGGTGCACAACTTATGGTGCACAACCACGAGCACCTGTATAAGTGGCGAAATCTTGATCATTCATCTCTATCATGCATTTTTGATGGGTGATGTGCAGGTTGCCACCTTTGCAGGTGCTCATGGTTGTGCACCATATCATTCATATCTCTCTCTCTCTCTCTATATATATATATATATATATATATGTTGGTGCAGGAAGCACCATATCGAACCTTGTTATGATATTGGCAAAGGATTCAAAGTTAAGTTTATTTGTGATCTAATAAAGTTACTCAAGTGTGCAGAGACAAAGTCCTAGCGAAGGACTGCTAGGAACCTGGCGAAGGAATGCCAGGAAATAAAGCCCTAGCGAAGGACTGCTAGGCAACTAGCGAAGGGCTGCTAGTCACCAAGTCCTAGCAAAGGACTGCTAGGCAACTAGCGAAGGGCTGCTAGTCACCAAAGACCTGGCGAAAGACTGCTGGGCACCAGGCGAAGGACTGCCTGGAACTAAAGACCTAGGGAAGGACTGCTAGGCACCAGGCGAAGGACTGCCTGGAACTAAAGACCTGGCGAAGGAATGCTAGGCACCGGGCGAAGGACAGCTCGGTATCCAAGACCTAGCAAAGGACCGCCAGGCAAAAGTCCAACCAGAGGAGCGGTTGGCATCAGGTACATTCTCCCGAGAGGAGTAGGTGAGGACGCGTTCCCCGTCGAGGGAACAGTAGGCGTCGGTTCGATCTAGGGTTCCATTTTGGAGACCCAAAGTCAGAACCAAGACAGCTAAGGCTGTATAAACTAATATTTTATTATTTTATTGTGTTTTGGACTAACCCTGGATGCAGGACCGAAGGGAACGAGTGTCTGCAGCTCAGAGAGCATCAAAGGAATGAGGCAACAGCTGACCAGGGCGCCCGGAGTGTCCCGGGCGCCCCCAAGGCAAACACAAAACACAAGAAAGCAAAGCAAGCTTCGACAGCTACTCTCCCGGGCGCCCCCGCGCTCCCGGGTGCCCCCGCTGCTACCGGGCGCCCCCAGTGCTCCGGACGCCCCCAATAGCAAGACATCGAAGAGAAGCCAGCCAAGCCAAAGAGATAAAATTTGACCCGGTCAACCCGGGCGCCCCCAGCGTCCCGGGCGCCCCGGTCAAGATGTGATCCCGAGTTTGAAGGGATCAGACGTTGACCGAGCGAAAGGGGGATCGACTGACACGTGGGGGGGCGCCCCCAACGTCCCGGGTGCCCCCAGGCCCTATATAAAGGGCCCTCGACCCCAAGGCTGAGCATCACTTTCAATCAACGCTTCTACGCTCTTCTGCTCTCGCGCCTCGCTCCGGAAACCTCCCAACTCGAGCCGACGACGTCCCGCTGCTCCCGGAAAAGATAACCTACATCGGACGTCGGTAAAAGAAGAGTTTTTTTAATTGTTTAGTTTACTGTGCTGAATTTGTAAATCAATCCTTGTAAACTATTATTGCGCCTCATATAGAATTGCCCAAAGTAAACGGTTAACGACCGTGGGCCTTGGAGTAGGAGTCGACCTAGGCTCCGAACCAAGTAAAAATTACTGTGTTCGCGTGTTTGTTTTTATCTTCCGCTGTGCAATTCCTCTTTCCCTAAATCCGAACGTTTTCCGATATTCACCCCCCTCTACCGGTTCTCTCGATCCAACAAGTGGTATCAGAGCGGGGAAGCTCAAAGTTGGTGCAACCACCAATTTGAGAGTTTTTCGAATTTTCGAATTTATTTTATTCTTTTTTTTCTCTCTTATTAATCGAGGTTGGTGCAACACCACTCGATCGCCTTTTTTAATTTTAAATTCTTATTTTTTTACCATAAGTCAGAATTGATAAAATAATCAATTTTTGAAAATTTGTTATAAACTTTTTTTATTATTATTTTAATATTATTTTTCTCGAAAATCGTGCTACATTAATTTGAGTAAATTTTCTCCCAACATGAAAGTCTTATCTTTTCATCATTAATCAAAATTGATAAAGCCATCATTTTCAAAAATTAGTCAAAACTTTTTCTTAATATTTTATTATTCTGTCTCGAAACTCGTGCAATTTTTTTGGCTATTTTTCTCTCTCCCGCACTACTATTCCAAGACCAAGTCTTGGTACAGTTCTATTTTTTCTTTTTGTGTGCAAGATCTATCGTTTTAAATGGCCAATCAAGAATGGAACAGTGTCCGTCCACCACTTTTCTCCGACAAAAACTTCAACTCCTGGAGAAGTCTAATGGAGTCCCTTCTGAAGGCCCACATGGACATATGGTGGATCATCCAAACGGGATTCTCTTTTCCCGTAAAAGACGAGTTATCAATCGAGTGGGATAAACTGGATGAACTAACCCTCAACCAAATAGAGACCGATGCAAGGGCAACTGCAATCCTACAATGTGGTCTAACCAAGGAGCAACTCGAACTAGTAGGTCCATGCAGATGTGCTAGAGAAATCTGGGAAAAATTGGTTAACCTTCATCAAGAGATCTCAGATGAAGAAGAAGATCAGGTAAATTATCTTGCCCTTTCAGTCCAAGCACAAACAGCCGAGTCAGAGTCTGAACCCGAATCCAAAATCGAACCAGAATTAGACGACGAATTGACTGAGACGGTAACCGATTTCGAATTCTTTTCAAATTTAGAATTAAATAATCAAACAGATACTATAATGGTCGAGGAAGGTGTAAATTTTATTGCAGGGAAAACTCCTAAAGAACCACCAAAGAAGGAGCTTCAACCAGTACCCGAGTCCGACTCAGACACAGAATCAGAAGATGAGCCTAGATCCGAGGCGGCAAGAATCAAGGGGGAGATTCCCAATAAGGAACCAAAAGGTAAAAGTATAAAATCAGATTTTAATCATGTAATTTGTTACACATGCAGGGAGAGAGGGCACTACCAAAGTGAGTGTCCTACTCGTAAGATTCGAACGACACCACCGACGGCGACAAAGGAATCAGTTCCAAAAGCACGAAAGGACAAAAGTCGCATTCAATGCTTCAAGTGCCAGGAGTTCGGGCATTACAAAAGTGAATGCACAGATAAAAGAGCTACCAAGAATGCCGGACAAACAATCAACAAAGGTAAATTTACAGTGTTTGAAAATCCGTTATTTACCTTGAATAATGTGATTGATTCATGTAACTTAATTAAAGCAAATTTCAGAAATTTGAAACAAGAAAATGAAACCCTAAAACATAAGGTCAATAAGTTAGAAAATTTAATTCATAATCTTGCTGATTTCGAAAATCCGGAGTATTACTCCAATTGTGACCTTACCTAGACAATTGTTTGTTTTAATTATGTGTTTCTTTTTATTTCAGTTATTTATTTTTGCCTAGAATTAGGACTGGTAAGATAAGGACTAAAACGGTTTAATTGAAATTTGAACAACATAGTATTGGGTGGAGGTGAGATGATAGTACGTTAGGGAAGCCATTTTGGCGGAACTAGCCGAAGCTACCGATCCAAGACCCAAACTAGTTAGACCAGAATTTTTCAAAAGATTAATTTTGAAAATGAAATTTCATTAAACGGCTTTGTCAAGGAAAGGGTTGATGATCCAATAAGGCTACGGCCAAAGAAGGCCTAGTGCCTCGCCAAGACCTGGAAGCCAATTTTTGAAATTCAAATTCAAGTTACTTCTTGTCAAATTCAAATCTAACACAAATTTCAATTGATCTTAGACTTAACTACATTTTCAAAATAAAGCTAAAATTCATTAAAATGGTTTTCAAAGTTAATTCAGTTTTTCAAAGTTAATCATGATTTTTCAAAGTAAAATCCTTACTTCTATTTTTGTCTCACAAAACCCATAAGGTTAACATGCTTGATCATGTAGAACTGGGTGAGACATCTAGGACCTAAAAGCATAATTCGCTATCTTTTTAAATAAAAAATGTTTTCAAAAATCATTCAAAATTATCTCTATTTTTTTTCAAAATATTGAATTTCATGTTAAAATAGACTCGTTTTAAATAGAATTTAGGGTTTGATTAATTTAGTTATTTGATTGGTTAAACATAGTTAACTGAGTCAAACCTGGTCAACACAGTCAACCCTAGTCAACATAGTCAAACATGGACATTAGATTAAGTTAAACGGTACAGGGGGAGTGGTTTATTCTTTTCTTTCAAAGTATTTTTAAAAAATTATTACCATTTCAAAAGGGTTTTCGAAAAATTGTGTTATCATACCAGATTGTGTTTTCAAAAATCTATCTCCTTAAAAATGATCATACTCAAAAGGCATATTCAAAATTGTTCCTTTAATTTTGACAAACCCTAAGACTAAGAGGAGGATTAACTTGTGGTCAACAAGCCTCCTAGGACTATGTCAGATTCAGGGGGAGCTCAAATTAAAAGAAAATTTAAAAAAAAATACTATGCCTTCAAATAACCACTATATTTTTCAAAAATTGTGCTTTAAGAAAATTATTATCATTTCAAAAATATTTTTCGAAAACGGAGCTTATGCTTTAAAATTATCTTCATTTCAAACTGAATTTTCTAAAAATATATTACCATACTGTTATTCAAAATTATTCTTTTGATAAACCCTAAAGACACAGAGGAAGGCCCACTTCAAGATCTATAAGGACTCCTAGGAAGTGTCAAATTTAGGGAGAGTCTAAATCGAAAGAAAGTATTTCTAACAAGTATTCTCTTTGGCAATTATTAGATAATTCTTTTGATCCGAACTGACCCCTAAGGACTTAGAGGAAGAATACTTGTGGTCAACAAGCTTCCAAGGACTATATCAAGTTTAGGGGGAGGTTAAATTAAAAGAATTATTAAACATTTCAAAATAATATGTTTTAATACACTAAGTTTTCAAAATTCTTTTGAAAATACAAGTAATTTGCTTTAAAAATATCATTATTTTTCAAAATGTTTTGTGGCTTATAAAATTATTTTTGAAATACCTTTTGAAATAATATTTACTTGGGTTGAAAAATTTCCAGGACACTTAGGAAAATGTCCTTGTAGTTAACAAGGTTTCCTAGGATTGTGTCAGACTGGAAAAGAAATCAAGTCAAGTATTCAAAATAAAATTAATTTTTTTTGCATAATCTTCAAAAGTACTTCTATTTTTCAAAGTATAATGTTTTGAAAAGTACTAATACTTGTAAAGGCAATAGTGTTCTAAGTGCATGAAGTTTCTAAAAGGCTTGCCTACAAATATAAAATATTTTTTTTGGAGTTTTGTTGATGCAGTTTAAAGTTTTTGCTATACTTTCAAGAATTATGCTAAGTATTTTTTTTGTTTTCAAAACTCATAGGCTCTGATACATAAATTTTTTAAATCTTCTTTCAAAAAGTTCCTTATTGATATAAGGCCAGGAGAGAGAAAATTTTAAATTTTATCTTGTTTTCACTAAGTATTTTTAAGTGCTTTAAAATTGGTCTGAGTATCTTCAAAGTACTTTCAAAGCACTAAGTACATTTATTTTGAAAATATTTCTAAACAAAATCTTTCTTAGTAAACAAAGTTTGTCTGAGCAAAAACCTTTGGAATTTTTGACAAATGTTTCTAAGCAAAAATCTATGTTTCAGCAAAAACTTGTCTATTTAAAGATTCTTCCAAGTAAAAATGGGTTTTAATGCACAAAATATGTTCCAAGGAAATTTCTCTATGAGTGCAAATGTTGAACCTTTTTAAAAGGAAAACCTGTTTTCAAAATATTAGCTAAGTAAGTTACTCTTGAAAACTATGTTGCAAGTTTTTGAAAGTTTTTTTATATATAAGGAGAAGAGTTGTCACATTAAGGGGGAGCTTCATGTATTTTCAAAACACCTATTACTTTGAACATCATTTTTTATGAAACCCATTACTTAAAGTTTTTCTTGAAAACTATGTTTTTAAACTCCCTTACTTAAATTTATTAGATACCTTGTTCGCCCATGTATGTTTTTGATATATGTCAAAGGGGGAGGAAAGGTCAAAAGTTAAGGGTTATAACACAAGTATTCAGGGATTTAGGGGGAGTATAAATTTTTTTTAAATCTACACTTATACTGTTCATACTCCTTCATTTCTTAACTGTTATATGTTTATACTTAACTTTGAATTGTGTTGCCATAAATCAAAAAGGGGGAGATTGTTGGTGCAGGAAGCACCATATCGAACCTTGTTTTGATATTGGCAAAGGATTCAAAGTTAAGTTTATTTGTGATCTAATAAAGTTACTCAAGTGTGCAGAGACAAAGTCCTAGCGAAGGACTGCTAGGCACCTGGCGAAGGAATGCCAGGAAATAAAGCCCTAGCGAAGGACTGCTAGGCACCTGGCGAAGGACTGCCAGGATACCAAGCCCTAGCGAAGGACTGCTAGGCAACTAGCGAAGGGCTGCTAGTCACCAAGTCCTAGCAAAGGACTGCTAGGCAACTAGCGAAGGGCTGCTAGTCACCAAAGACCTGGCGAAGGACTGCTGGGCACCAGGCGAAGGACTGCCTGGAACTAAAGACCTAGCGAAGGACTGCTGGGCACCAGGCGAAGGACTGCCTGGAACTAAAGACCTGGCGAAGGAATGCTAGGCACCGGGCGAAGGACAGCTCGGTATCCAAGACCTGGCAAAGGACCGCCAGGCAAAAGTCCAACCAGAGGAGCGGTTGGCATCAGGTACATTCTCCCGAGAGGAGTAGGTGAGGACGCGTTCCCCGTCGAGGGAACAGTAGGCGTCGGTTCGACCTAGGGTTCCATTTTGGAGACCCAAAGTCAGAACCAAGACAGCTAAGGCTGTATAAACTAATATTTTATTGTTTTATTGTGTTTTGGACTAACCCTGGATGCAGGACCGAAGGGAACGAGTGTCTGCAGCTCAGAGAGCCTCAAAGGAATGAGGCCACAACTGACCAGGGCGCCCGAAGTGTCCCGGGCGCCCCCAAGGCAAACACAAAACACAAGAAAGCAAAGCAAGCTTCGACAGCTACTCTCTCGGGCGCCCCCGTGCTCCCGGGCGCCCCCGTGCTCCCGAGCGCCCCCGCTGCTACCGGGCACCCCCAGTGCTCCGGGCGCCCCCAATAGCAAGACATCGAAGAGAAGCCAGCCAAGCCAAAGAGATAAAATTTGACTCGGTCAACCCGGGCGCCCCTAGCGTCCCGGGCGCCCCGGTCAAGATGTGATCCCGAGTTTGAAGGGATCAGACGTTAACCGAGCGAAAGGGGGATCGACTGACACGTGGGGAGGGGGCCCCGACGTCCCGGGCGCCCCCAGGCCCTATATAAAGGGCCCTCGACCCCAAGGCTGAACACAACTTTCAATCAACGCTTCTACGCTCTTCTGCTCTCGCGCCTCGCTCCGGAAACCTCCCAACTCGAGCCGACGACGTCCCACTGCTCCCGGAAAAGACAACCTACATCGGACGTCGGTAAAAGAAGAGTCCTTTTTTAATTGTTTAGTTTACTGTGCTGAATTTGTAAATCAATCCTTGTAAACTATTATTGCGACTCATATAGAATTGCCCAAAGTAAACGGTCAACGACCGTGGGTCTTGGAGTAGGAGTCGACCTAGGCTCCGAACCAAGTAAAAAATTACTGTGTTCGCGTGTTTGTTTTTATCTTCTGCTGTGCAATTCCTCTTTCCCTAAATCCGAACGTTTTCCGATATTCACCCCCTCCTCTATCGGTTCTCTCGATCCAACAATATATATATATATATATATATATGATCTGCTGCGGACTGCGTGCGGACTGGCGCCTGATCGGTCACCAGACCGATCAGGCACCTTCCTGATCGGTCTGGTGACCGATCAGGCACACGACCTGCGACTTCTCGACACCAACGACGGCCTTCGGCCACCGCCCCCGAACAAAACTATAACCCAGTGGGGGTGCGATGAACCCTAGGGAGTAGGGTGAACCGTCGGGGACGCTCCCGAGCCTCCGGTGGCCGATCAGGCACACGACCTGCGACTTCTCGACATCAACGGCGGCCACCCCTGAACAAAACTATAACCCGGGGGGTGCGATGAACCCTAGGGAGTAGGGGTGAACCCGTCGGGGACGATCCGGAGCCTCCGGTCGCCGATCAGGCTTGCCTGATCGGTCACCAGACCGATCAGGAAGGTGCCTGATCGGTCTAGTGACCGATCAGGCGCTAGTCCACACGCGGTCCGCAGCAGATCATTTATATATATATATATATATATATATATATATATATATATATATATATATATATATATATATATATATATATATATATATATATATATATATATATATACGAGTTTGATCAGCTGCGGACCGATCCCTGCAGACCACGTGCGGCCTGGCGCCTGATCGGTTATCAGACCGATCAAGCCTTGCCTGATCGGTCACCGTGACCGATCAGGCAAGCCTGATCGGCCACCGGAGGCTCGGGAGCGTCCCGACGGGTTCACCCTACCCTCTAGGGTTCATCGCACCCCCTTGGATTATTATTTTGTTCGGGGACGTCGGCCGAAGGCCGGCATTGGTGTCGAGAAGTCGCAGGTTGTGACCGATCAGACACTTGCCTGATCAATTTGATGACCGATCAGGCGCCAGTCCGCACACGGTCCGCAGTGTACGATCCGCAACCGATCATATATATATATATATATATATATATATATATATATATATATATATATATATATATATAAAAGAAATCTGATTTGGTTCAATGTAATGTCGGTAAGTGATTGGGCCGGGGCCAATTTATTGATTAAGAAAATGAGTAAAAACTTTTGAAATCAGAGGCCTTGTTAAACTATGTGATGCTTACAATACACCACCACATCCATTTGTAATCACGTTTTAGTTTTTTAAATACTATATGTACTTTGTTAAATGTCCATTGCGCCGTTATGTTTGACCGTGAACATACCGGTAGATTTCCACAACTGTCGTGGAATCTTTAACGTGGCTGCTACTTTATTGCTGCTCTTTCAATCTCATCCATTGGTTCTCACAATTACAAATCTAATGGTCAAAACTTCATCTTGGACAAGGGTACTTTAGGAATTTAAATTAAAAGATATATATATATATATATCTCGCCTGCCTTGTTGAGATCTTCCCGACGAAGCAGAGCCCTAATTCGCCTCGTTCTCGTGTCGAGGGAATCAACGTCGCCGCTGCGCATGGATTCTTGCAATTTGATCTCCGTTTCCGTGCCGCGCCATCTTGTTAGATTCGCTTGCCGCCCATCAGATCTCCCTTTCGTTGTCCGTTCGACGCCATGGTTTCGAGAGATGCGGAACCGGGATTTGAAGTAGCGGGAGAAAATAAGCATCAATTTATTTCTTCACGAGTATGTGCTCTTCTGTATTGTGTTAAATATTTTTGGAGAAGTTGCAAATTGTCTTCCTGCTTTTGGATTTTCGTTATTTATGTCAAAATTGGCTCTCTTTTTTTTGCCCCCTTTTGCTTTTTGTCAATTTTGTCACTTTATTATATTATTAATTGCTTTGTAGGATTTGTTAATTTTTGTTTGAACTACCAAAAACCAAAAGGTGAAACGCTCGCCCCCAGCGCCCCCGCTAGTCCGCCCCAGGACTAACACGGAGGAGGTAAATCACGGTTATCACTGGTGTGGTGAGGTGCCTGAGGTCGAGGGAATTAATGCCAGCAGACCAGGGTTTTATCCCCGTGCGCAACTGGCGACCCTCGAACTTGTGACCTCGACCAAATCGGCCAAGCGCCTTACCATCCGATCCAGCCCGTGGGGGCAATTTTTGTTTGAACTAGTTTTGATGTAAAGGCGACGTCTTTCCGATTCAAGTTTTTCATAACTTCTAGAATACGAAATGAGGGAAACAAATGCCATGTTCAGAAATTGAGTTTGTAAAATTGAAACTTTAGTTATTTGCATCAGTTGCTACACTGAAAAAGTGATGTATCACATCATGGAATGACCTTAAAACCCAGACTTCTGTTTATACAAACAAGCTAAGTGGCACAAGACTGTACTGAGGAGTTTTAGTGAAAATGCGCTATGTATGAATGGTTAAGAACACAATTTCAACAAGATTTTAGTTCACCAATACATGAAGTTATGAAAGAAAACACATGATACTCATATGGTCTAATTGATGTAGCCCCACTAAGCAGTAGGAAAAAATCATGAAAGAAAAAACATTTGTTTACGTAGCATAACTAAGTTAAGCCTGCTATCACCAAATGAAATTTAATTAGGAATTTAGCTCACTGGTGGAAGAATGGAAGGTTTTGTTCTGAAGGTTCTGTAATATGCCTATGCAACAGAAAACATTTGTTAGTGTGTGGGTTATCTATGGACATTTGACTTGCAGAGTGTTACCTTTTTTTTCATAACCTTATTTTGCTTCAAATGTTAGACTCTGGTGGAGTATTAATATTTATTTCTCTGGTAAAATAATTTGTCTTGGTGAGGTTTGAGTCTCAAGTAGTTGAAACTACAGTACTGTAATTTGCTTATTGTCAATTTAAAAAACTCTATTATCTTCGATGCTCATCTATGTTCTTTATTTTTATTGTGTTTGCTTTATTTTTTAACATCACTATAGAAAATTCCTTACATACTGAATTATCTTCTGCTCGCCTTGTACTTATTATTGCAATTGTCAATGTGATGAACGACTATTCTACTTGTTTTCAGATCAAAGATATTGACAAATTGAGTTGGGTTACAACGTAGTGCAGTATTCTCAAGTTATTTCAACTTGCTGGGAAGAAGTGCCCAACTTTCTTGCATTTTCAAGATTTGAAACATATTTTGGCTCCAATATGCAGCAGCCTAGGGTTGAAAATCCTGGTTGGGCTGCCTTTGATCGCAAGCATCGTAAAAAAGCATGTGATGGGCCTGAAGAGAATGTGGATGCCTTCCCCTCCCTCTCAAACCTACATTCTTCATTGGCAACAAAAAGTTTGATAAATAACAACTTTAAACCCATGAAGCCCTTTACTTCTGTAATTCAACGCAATCTAGAACTCCCACCACTTGAGGCTAACTTCAAAATTGGGGAAAAAACTGAGAACATGTACCAAAAGTATGCTGATCATCAGGGAACAGCTAAAACTCAAGGAGTTTCTGCTATGAAGCTTCTAATGGATATCCATACTTGGGCTGATCAACAGTTGATTGAAGATGTGTTATCTGCCGTTAATGATGATATAGACCAAGCTTCTGTCCTTCTTAAAGACATGGCTTCAACTGATAGTAAAACTGAGGCAGAAGCTAGCTTTTCTGATCCAATCGCTCTGATAACGGAGGACAAATTTGAAGATGAAAGTAACTGCATCCAGAAAGACAGTCTGCTGTCAGATAATGTACATAAAGTATCTATATCAAATAAATTATTCTGTATACCAGCTGAACCTGAATGGGAAGAAGATGATATCTACTTGAATCACCGAAAAGATGCATTGAAGATGGTGAGGTATAATATTTCATAGGGTTGGCTTTTACTGCTTTGCAATGTTAATTTCATAAATGGGAATAAAGATTATGAAAGCTATGACCAGAGCTGCAAAGACCTTAGGCATAATTAATCATATGACATGGAAAAATGCCAAATGCACTTTGGTTAGATTCCAGATCCTGTAATTGATTTTGCAATTCACAGTTGATAAGAAATTCATTTACAAATGAGTCAACCTCATCTTTGTAGTTGCACCTGTTTGGCTGAACAATCTAGTTGACAAAACACAAATTATTTCACTTGCATACGACTAAATTTTTAAAATATGAGATTGCTTGGAATATTTTGAGAAGGCTAAACAATTAATTGGATGATAGAACCATGAAATGTTCGAAGGTAGGTTTTGGCTGAGAGAACCATCCATCACTGATTGTGGTTAGTGTTTTGTTGCATAATCTGAATATTTTATTTGTGTACAAGTTCTTAGACTCCCAAGGAGTTAGGATGTTTACAAGTCTATCCAAATACTCCAGGAAATTGGCATTTTGCTATTTTACCTGCTTTATGTATCTCTAAAACAATTTTGATGACAGGGCAGCATCACAGCATGTGCGGGCTGCTAGTAATGCATACTCAAGGGGCGATCACGTTTCTGCACGGCAGTTTTCAGTGAGAGCTCAAGAGGAGTGGGTAGCCGCTAATAAACTGAACCACAAGGCAGCAGAAGAAATTTTGCATGCCAGAAACAGCCAGGATGATTGGTGGAAGTTAGACTTGCATGGTCTGCATGCATCTGAAGCAGTGAAGGCACTCACTCAACATCTTCATGTACTGGAATCTGAAATCAGGAACCGTCATACTCCACCTACGCCAAACCCTTCTCTGCAAAGGCAATCAGTGTCGCAAAGGCAATCAGTATTACAAGTAATTACAGGTATTCACATTACTTTTTGTAAAACCACTTCAGCATGTAAGCACATAAAGACACAGAAGCTTGCAATCAATTTCTTGCCCATGTTTTATGGACTCTTTTTAAATGTACCATACCATTTTGTTTCTCTCAGCGGGAAATGCTCATGTTTTTGCAGGGATAGGTAAACATAGCAGAGGACAAGCTTCACTTCCTTTGGCAATAAAAAATTTTCTCACTGAAAACAGGTGAAATAGTGGATACACACGGCACTTTAATTTTCTGATATGTTAAACATCTTTCATGCCATTGTGTATAGATATCATTTCGACGAAGCACGACCTGGTGTATTTGCTGTGCATCCCAAATTTCGCTACTAAAATCTGAAAGCCCTTCAAAGATCACTGAATGAGTTATTTTCCTTGGTATCTGCTTGAAGCCCTTCAAGATCACTGAATGAGTTCGCAAGCCTCAAGTTTAGTCCTCAGTTTAGAGTGATTGTATGTAGCTCAGCCAGTCTCCTGTTGTTCACTATTGATTGGATCAACTGATTTAATCAATATAATTTTATGCCGGTTCTTCCTTGTTTGACATTGTATCTTAATTAGTACTAATAATTATAATAACACTCCAATCATTGCCACTGTCTGCTATTGTTTTGGATTTATGAGCTGAATTATAAAATTATATGATTTAGGCACATAAATAATTAATTAAATAAATAAATGGATAAGTATCTGCATGGCTCATGATCACCTTCCTGTTCCAATGCCAGTAGCCCACATACTCCTCTGTCCTCATGTCCAATCAAACCCTGAGAAATTCCCTTTTCACGGGATTTATTTCAATATTAATAATGATAATAAATAATAATAAAATATAATAAATTGCACTGTTTATCTGCCGCCTGTCGCGTGATGAATGCAGCGAACAAAGCAGCCTTCCACACGCTACCGTGTCCGTGGCATTTCCGTAGTTCCGACCAACTCTCCTCGCCCGCGAACCCGGATCCGCATTTCCGGTAAGAGCCAAACGGATGAATCCGTTCGCGGTTCGGGTTTCTTGGGGATACGGAAGGTGGCGCGTTGCCGCGAAGTTTCTTGCAATGCCATAGGACGCTCGCCACGTCGGCTTTCTGGGGTCGGGTCGTGAAGCACGGACGGTCGATGTTGCGCCGTGCACGAAATGTTGTTGGTAGGAGACAGCGTCGCCGGAGGCTTCGTGCAGGGTCTCACAGGAGCAGCACGGCCATTTCTTCAAGAAAGCCACCCCTTTCCGTCACTCTTCTTCTTCTTCATCGATTTCGCTCTCGCGTGTCTGGGCTCTCTGATCGCAGTTCTCTCAATAAGGAAGAAGAAGAAAAAAGCGAGTGTTCTTGATCAATTTGGCAACGGCTCGATTGTTGATTTGGAGAAGTGACAGGTTTCGAAGAGATTTTTATTTTTCTTCTTTCGTTTCTTACGTGATGTTGTATGTTGAGTTTCTTTCTGCTTCAATCGATATGTTCTCTCTCTGTTTGAAGGATGCTTGGAGAAACTGGAGAAAGCTGGCTTTCGAGTTCGAAGAATTCCAGACTTGTTCGTCCTTTGGCGATTCAGATCTGTAATAATCATTAAGAATTTGCACCGGAGCAGTTTCATTTCGGGCGCATAGCTTTCGGTATACACGGAAGAGGCTAAGCGGCAATTTAAAAGCCGACTGCTATGGTGTTAAAGTAGAAGAGGAGCAGTTTTACAGTTTCCGGCGTTCCCCTTCTGTGGCTGTAAAATAATCAAGACTGGTTCCTCTGATAGGCTTCGGATTCGAATTAGGTGTTGCATTCCCTTCGAAGTTATCCACGTTGGCCCGTAGGGATTTATAGAGGAGGCTAGGTTCGGAGCTGGAGTTAATGTCCGGATCAGTGCGCTTTTATGAGTATTTATGCCGTCTTTTATAGTTAAGGCTTGAAGGAATAAGAGATCCTGACCAACTTTGTTTTTCCTCCACTTTAAACTCCTTTCCTTGGTGATGAAAGCTTTATGATGGGGTAATGAATCCAGAAGCAGTGGGGTTTGTGCATTGATCTAAAGTTCGACTCCTTTCCTTGGTGTTCTCATGGCTGTGGCGCTTGCAAATAGCTCACCAGGTTACGGTTAGTTCTACTCACCTGATCCAATATTTAAGTAAGCGTTATGATTGTGTGATGATTATTTCTAAGAACTAAATTTATATGGAAGGTTATCTCTGATAGTTCTTACATTTCAGTCCGTAGTTAGCTTGTTCGATTTCATTTCTCTCTCTCTCTCTCTCTTTTTCTCTTGCTTTGGTGTTTGGTGACGAACCCCTTCTGCAAATAAATGTTTGGTAGAACTACATAAAGTTTTTGAGTGTGATTTCTAATTTCACTTCTATTTGAATCTGTCTTTTCATCTTTCTCGCTTGATGCCAGTGGCTTTTGCTACCTTCTTATTTTGCTACTAAGTTCTATTATAGTTCATTCTGTTTATTTCTTCTGGGCAGATAGTATGCTGTTAGGGTTCCAGGATTAGTTCAATTCTCTAAAGACTTTGCTACCTCTATTTTTATTCCAATGGAAGCAAATTTGTTGTTGGCTATAGTTGCATCATGAAGTATTCTTCCTAGTGCTACAGTTCAACACTTTGATGATGTTGTAGTCATTTTTCCCATTCTTCAGGGACTTCTGGTGATGCATTGTATAAGGAATTATGGCATGCATGTGCTGGGCCCTTGGTTACGTTACCCCGTGAAGGAGAGCGTGTTTATTACTTTCCTCAAGGTCACATGGAGCAGGTTCTTCTACTGTTTTTAATTTTGCTTTTATCTACTTGCTTCAGTATTTCACATTTCTTGCTGCTAGTGAGACAGCCCTTCAAGGAAAAAGGTTGTTTGTTGGCTCGATCACCATGTTAGACTCAATTGTTTTTTTTTCCTTTCCACCCTTTTTGTTATAGCTGGAAGCCTCAACAAACCAAGGGCTAGACCAGCATGTGCCAGCATTCAATCTACCCTCAAAGATCCTATGCAAGGTGGTCAATGTTGTTCTTCGAGTAAGTTCTGTCTTCCATTTGGCATCTGCTTTTTCCTATCCTGCAGCATTTAGATGCTCTTAACCTAAGTGAGTGCATTCTATTTTCATAAATATAGGCAGAACCAGATACAGATGAAGTTTTTGCGCAGATTACCCTCTTACCCGAATCAAATGTGAGTCTTTCTTGACTGAGTTTATGTTTTTGTAGAGAATAATGTCGTGCAATGAATATAACAAGATGCATATTTTGATTCAGCATAAGAGATTTGATTTTTAGTTTGCTTTAGTGAGTTGAAATGAAAGCTTTCTGCAGTTCTGAATTCTGTTGGCGTGCACCTGTTTCCAAGATTCTGATATCTCTCACATGATTCATCTGCATTACTAGTGCCATTATGTTTCTATTTCTTTGTTAATATTTTGACTTGTGGTTTCAGCTTGGTGAGGTCACTAGTCCGGATCCTTCTCTACCTGATCCTGAAAGGCCCATGGTTCACTCCTTTTATAAGACATTAACCGCCTCTGATACGAGCACTCATGGAGGTTTCTCAGTCCACAAAAGGCATGCTGATGAATGCCTTCCTGCACTGGTGCGTTGCTACGTTATTCATATGCCATTCATATTAACCTTATTCAGCATTGGAGTGAAAAATTTTTTCTGATAACTTTGTTAAATCATTTGTAGGATATGTCTCAGGATCCACCTTGCCAAGAACTCCTTGCCAAAGATCTTCATGGAAATGACTGGCGATTTCGTCACATCTTTCGAGGTCTACATTATTTTCTATAAATTGCATGTCTTATAATCTTTCTCTTAAACTCAAATCTTGCTTTTTCTTATAAAAGCAAAGCCTTGTATACAGACATGCAGTGTTGTTTTTACAAGTCACGGCGTTACTTTGAGCTCTAATATCAAGTATAGCAAACCACATTTTAGGGAAAAAAAACTGTGGTGATTAAAGTAATTTTAGTTGGTCAAAATTCTCGGCTTTAGTAGGTTGTAACTTGTAAGTCACTTGTCACATTGACCAACTATTTGGTTATCGCACTTAACCATTTGAATTACTAGTCTCTGAAATGAAGGTTACTATCTATTATGTATTTCTCTTCCAGGTCAACCTAAGCGCCACCTTCTTACAACTGGTTGGAGTGTATTTGTTAGTTCAAAGCGATTGGTAGCTGGTGATGCGTTTATATTTCTAAGGTCAGGAAATTGTTTGTTTAGTTGATTATGTTCATTTTAAGATGCTAAATTATAGCACTTCCCATTTCCTAAATAAAATGCCATCTTTGCACATTAATGGCAGAGACGAAAATGATGAACTGCGTGTTGGTGTCAGAAGGATCAAGAGACAGTTAAATAACATGCCATCATCTGTCATATCCAGTCATAGCATGCATCTTGGAGTTCTTGCTACAGCATTCCATGCTATCACTACGGGCACTCTTTTTTCTGTCTTCTATAAGCCACGGTAAATTACATAATCTCTGTTGTTTTCTGCTTCCAAAAGATCTGCTAGCTTGGTGTCGATGTTGTTCTTGCTATTTTTTTTTGTGAATACTCCATTGCACAATTCTTTCTGTAATTTTGAATGCGTAGTGTGAAGTTTGGAATTTTTCATATTCGTCATCTAGCTTGCTATTTTCCTTCTCTTTTCATATTCTTCATCGTCTAGTTTCTAATTTCCAATACATCTGAACTAACTCATTAATCTTAAGTATCAACTTGTATTTCTTGATGGAACAACTAATAAAGATGAGTGCAATGCTTTAGAGCAAGCCAATCTGAATTTATCGTAAGCCTGAACAAATATCTTGAGGCTAAAAACCACAAATTGTCTGTCGGGATGAGGTTCAAGATGAGATTTGAGGGTGATGAGGCTCCTGAAAGAAGGTACTGAAACAATTTCTGGTCGATTCAGGCATTTACTATTGCTAAGCTAATTTCCACTTGATGATGCAGATTAAGCGGCACTATCGTTGGTGTAAATGAGAAGGAATCTTCTCAATGGGAAGATTCAGAGTGGAGATCATTAAAGGTAAAAGCTTCCTTCTTCGAGTAGTAAAAGCGCGATCCTAACTGAAACTTTGTAAAATTCTTTTTTGGTTGGTGTAAAACTGCTTGTTTTATAGTTGTTGAGATCCTTTAAAAACATGTTTGTATTTTCTGATTAGGTCCGATGGGATGAGCGATTATCAGTTGCCCTTCCAGAGAGAGTGTCTCCCTGGGAATTGGAGCCACTCGTCGCAGCTATTCCTCCGATCTCCCAACCATTTCAGAGAGTCAAACGTGCACGACCGCCAATTTCACTTCCAGTTTCATCTGATGTATCAGCTGCATCTGGTATGGCTTTCCTTTAACTGAATCAAAGATCATCTATGAGTTTTAGTAATTTCAAATGTTTCCTTTGAGCCTATTTCTAGATGTATTATACTTGTATCAACACTCATGTGCTGATCAATACAAATGCCTGTGTTTGGTAGTTCAACACTTAATCTGGACATCTTATTCTTGTTTGATTCCCTGCTAATAAAACCGAACGCATTATTCTCACTGTTACTCGCATATAGGTGCATGGAAATCGCCATCCCAGACTACCCAAATGTTCTCTTTCTCAGCATCGCAAAGAGTTTCGGAGCTATATTCACCATCTAAACCAATTACTGGGTTCTCATCTGTATCTAATCCTTCTGTTGGACTTGAAACAAAAAATTCTCCGACTGTTGCCAGCAGCCACATGTGCCGGCCGGTCAGACCAGAAACTCAAAGTGATGCCTTGTCGGCAAGCAGCAATAAGGAATCATGTGATAGAAGGCAGGAGACTCACAAAGGCTGCAGGCTATTTGGTATTCAACTACTTGAAGTAACATCACCGGTCCCGACTGTTGCAGGAATTGGGGAGGACAAGCCAATGACATCTTTGGAAGTAGATTCAGAGCAACAATCACAACCATCTGCTGACCAATCTGGCACACCTGCAGTCACCAGTGAGACCGATAAGTTGTGTTCGAGGGAGATGCAAACCCGGCAACTCAGGAGCTGCACCAAGGTTATGAAATTTTGTTCCTCCAAATTCAATGCCTTCTTTCGATCAAGAACAGTTTAGGTTTCCTGTATTACCATGCCTTATTGACAATTCGAAACTCCGCCTTTTATGCATCGACAGAAGTTTGGAGCTTAAAATCGGTAGCTGAGACTCCTTTTCTTTGTGCAGGTGCACATGCAAGGAATGGCAGTTGGCAGGGCAGTGGACTTAACCAGATTATCCGGATACGATAAACTTGTACAGAAGTTAGAAGATATGTTCAGTATCAAAGGGGAGCTTACCGGTGCACTCAAAAAGTGGGTAGTCGTCTACACAGATGATGAGGACGACATGATGATGGTCGGCGACGACCCCTGGCTGTAAGGCTCCAAAAAACATTTCTTAAATTCATCTCGTGCCATTGTCATTTGGTTCAACAAACATCTATATGCAGTGAGTTCTGCAACATGGCGAGGAAGATATACATCTACACAAGTGAAGAGGCCAAGAGACTCTCTCCCAAGAAGAAGCTGCCAGTGATGGCTGAGGCCATCAAGCTTGGCTCGAAGAAATCCTTACTCGATGCTGATGCGGACGCGGGTGCTGATTGGAGCAACCTTGAAGACGGCCACACTGGTGGTGTTGCTTAGAATTGCTGACTTGTGCTCACTCAGCGGGAAAAAAACCTATCAGTTTTTGTTAGAAAGTTTGGTCACTAGTTTGTGTTATGTAACTTGGTCATTAGCTTTCTTTCTGCTAGAGATGTAGAGGTGAAATGGCTTGTGCCTGTGCCATGCTGGATTAAATCACCACTTTCTTTGTTCTTGAACCTTGTTGAATGGAATGGAATGGAATACCCATCTTTATCCATAATCTTCAGTCAACTCCATTAGGTAGATTTGAATCTTTGTAATAAGAGGTAATGCAAAGATGTTTGAAGGTTTCGTAAATTTCATAACTGAAAAAAATAAAGAAATTGAGGTTTGAGAATTTATACGGAAGATTATGAACATGAAATCGAGTCGGATTGAATCTGATAGAGTATGTTCATGAAGATATTTACAGCAGATCAAATTCAAGTAGCTGGTTCTGATTGAACGATATCTACAAGAAAAAGAGGTGTTTTGGGGAGGAGCAGATCCAAAAGATACATGGACAAGGTGCTTCAGATCATCGCCGGCGACGACCGTCAAACTCGTTAAAAATTGCATCTTTTTATCCGATTGAAGACGCGAGAATGCCGACGGGAAGCATCAAGAAACGCATTGGAAACCTTCGCAGATGACTAACCAGATCGCGAACATCGCGAGACAGAGCAGCACATCGACGGCGGCCACGATCTTCAGCTGGCGCCACCACAACTTCCGAGCGCGCTGCTGCGCCATGAGCCTCAAGCTCAAGCTCTGGCTGAGAGAAATCACGCCCCCCGCCGACTCCGGGAACGCCTCGATCTTCAGAGCCCCATCGTCCTTCGACCCGTGCCTCGATTTATCGCCGGATCTCACCCGGAGGACCCAGTTGAGCACCTCCCCGTCAATATTGTCCTTCCTTGGCGCATTCTTGTAGGCGTCGCGGAGGCGCTCGAGGAAGGAGAGCATCTCGGGGTTGCCGGAGCCGGCGGCGTCGTCGATGGCGAAGAAGGTGAGGCCGTCGCGCATCAGGAGGCCGAAAGTCTTGTTGGCTTCGGTGTGGGAGTGCCACACGTGGTATCGCTTTGCGTTGCGGAGCCAATCATGGGCAAGCGCCCGGAGGTCCTCGCCACCGCCATTGTAGGAGTGGACGAGATCCTGGTCCTTGGAGATGCTGAAGAAGACGATATTGCCCAGCCGACGCGAATCGGGATCAGAATCCATCGCCGATGAGGAATCTGGATTAGCGATTGGAGAGGAACGCTGGAACGGGGGTGAAGAGGAGATTCCCGGCGATCCAACGAAGGGAGGAGAACAAAAGGGAGCGCTTAAGGATCGGAGCTGCCTGCGAGGCAAAGGCTGGAGAATTAACCGTTGGAAGAAACGGAACGGATACAATTAGGTCATTGATATTTAATGTGACTTAAACGTGCATAACGGTATCGGTGTATGTTATAATAGATTGTTCGGGAATTTGTCAACGGACACACAAAACTGTCTGAATTCATCAAAACATATATCACATTTTGATAATTATCCAGAACATATACATTTATCTAGTCTTCATATTCTACCCACCTACCAATCTCATGCAATTTCGATCTCTCTCTCTCTCTCGGCCAGGCCTATAGCTTGAGGTTGGAAAAATCTCATTAATCATTTTCTTCTCTCTCTTCCCCCACTTATAAAAAGCAAATTTCATTTTTTTCTCTCACCTATTCATTTTTATTCAACTCAAATTTATTTATTTCAAAACTTCGGACACCATTAAAAAAGTCGAAAATAATAATAAAAAGTATATTTAATTCTTTATAATCTCAGAAATCCAATTACAATCTGAACTCTCTAGGTTGATAAGTAGATTTTGACCAAAACTCAATAATCGATCTAAACATCTCAAATTGCAATCATTTTAGGTCTGTGAATTTCTAAGGGTATAAGTGTTGGAAAGATTGGACCGGCTAGAGGGGTGAATAACTTTTCGCTCAATTCGCTTTGCTCTTCCTACAAGTTAGTGCGCAAGCGGACATGCAAACTAAATAATTAAGAGCAATGCTAACACAAACTTTTACGTGGTTCGGAGATTGTTTGCTTCTATTCCACGGCATATCCTTGAGGTGGACGACCCCTAATCCTTCGGTGGATCAATCTCCGACAATCTCCGGCTAGAACTTTCTCCTTCTCGGTGGAGAACAACCTCTCACAATGTTCTTTTCCTCTTTACAAGTTGAGAGTTAGGGTTAGGTGGCAGAGATGAGCTTTGGAAGCTTGAGCACTTGATCAAGAGGATTTTTCACTTAAGAGCTAACACTTCTCAAGTCTCAAAGCTTCCTTTTAAATAGAGAAGAGAGTTGTTAACAAAACAACTCAGCCCCGACACCAATGATTGCTGCCAAGCCCAGTCGACTGGTGCTTAGCCAACGGCTAGCCAAACTGCTAGTTTTCGAACAGACCAGTCGACTGATTCCAACCTCAGTCGACTTATCTTTCTGTGAGTTTCTCTCAAACATTGCCAGTCGACTGCTTCCTTCACCAGTCGACTACTCAGCTTACAAACTCAATCTCAACCTCTCGGAGTTCATCCTTCACGTATGCCTTGAAGTCCACTTCCCAGCTTGCCCTTTGAAGTTCTCTTCCTTTGACTCTCGTCCCTCGAATGCACACAAGCCCGCGACTTGTCTCCATGTCATCCTTCACGTATGCCTTTGAAGTTTCCTTCCTTGGCTTACCCTTTGAAGTCCTCTTCTTTGGCTCTCGTCCCTCGAATGACTTCACTCTATTGTTCCTCATGTGTGATTCACCAAGTCTGCATGACTTAAACACACATATCAAACCAATATGAAAACCTAATTTAATCATATTGACACACACATCAAAATCCATGATCTATCCGATCACACCTAGGTTGATTGCACTAACAATCTCTTCCTTTTTGATGTGCGACGATATGTTTAAGTTAGACATAAAATAATTTTGAAAATATAATTGAAAATACAAAGCATAGTATAATATGCAATGGCGGAGACCAAAATGATGAATCTACCTGGGCTAATTTTCCTGAGTCAATAGCCATCAGATTGATATCAATAGCTCTTGGCTAATAGATCCTTCATTAATGTTTTTTTTTACTTTTATCTTTGATATTTTCTATTTTTCTTCTCTACACGATCACGGGAGCCTCCGGGCTACAACCCGGGTAAAATAATATGTGGCTCCGTCCTTGATAAAATGAAGCATTAAAAATATCCAAGCTCCCTCTCAACCTATGCTTTATCTCATGATTTTCAATTTTAGCACAAAACTCATGAAGAGATAAGTTTTTAACTTAAACTCTTCTATTCTCCCTCCTTTGACACCATCAAAAAGACTATACCAAACAACTCAAACCGAAAGTATCAAAGTAAAACAAAGTGAGTAATATTTCTGAAAAAAATTCAACCAAAATCAGAAAATCAGAGTACCAGTTGACAGAGACGGTTATCAGTCGACTGGCCTCAACGAAACTACCCTTTATACCCAAAACCAGTAAGTTCAGTCGACTGACCCTCTGCACCAGTCGACTGGCACAAATCTGATCTAAATTTAGCCTTTTGAGTTAAAATTCAGAAATGCGTCAAAAATTCTAGAAATTCAAAAAATCATGAAATTTTACAAACATATTTCTTTTGATATCCTCTAACAGGGAAAAATATGTTTTCATGAAAAATAAAAATATTTTTAAATTTTTGACCAAAACTTAAAAAACTTGAAAAACTTTCAATTTTGTATCACTCTTAAAACCTAGTTTTGAAATCATATGTTATTTAAATCAATGCACCAACAAATAAAACAAAGAATTATTTGGATTTGAACCTACGACTTCACGAATTGAGATTGATGATCGGAACTGAGAAACCGACTATATCTGGACAAAGGTAGGATCTTCTGCTTACTTATATCATATGCATAAGTAGAATCATAAATCAAGTCATTATGAGATGTACTAAAGGTAATCTCTTTTTAGCTCATTTGATCATGAATATATTTAGGCTAAATGCTCTCCTTTAAGGTCTCAAGTCAATCAGTTTTTAAAAATTTGAATTTTTATGATCATGGTTGACTAACCCTAAATCCTCTAACCCTTGAGGATTGACTTTGACACCCAATAGAGATTCTTCCTAATTGGGTTAACCAAATATTCGTTGGGGATCCATTTTCTATCTAGGGTCTTCGTTTTTCGTTAACCCCTAGCAAGCAAACAATGGTAAGTTTTTTCATAGTTTGGACCATATCCTAGCCCTGTTTTCTTGATGCTTGCTCTTTGACTCCTATTGATCATATCTAGAGTGTTAGAGTCAATTTTAAATTTCCTAAGGCTTTAGTAAGATTATCCACCTTTTCCCTTAATTCTCTATGTTTTTCTTCTAAACATGAATCATTTAAACAAGAAGAAGACGAAGCATGTATACCATCATGGATTCTAGTTTTTCATTAAGCATGTAAATTTTATTTTTCAAACATTTAATTTTCTTTCTAGCCTTAAATAAATCATCATTAGTGCTAGAAATAATTTTAACTAAAGTTAAGGTGGGTAGATTGTATACCTCACTTACTGAGATGTCCGAATCTGAAGTTTGATCTCCCCCTTCACTTGAGCTCCTCATCTTCACTTGAGCCCTTTCCTTCTTCAACTTTGGATGATAGAGAGGCAATATCTTCAATTCCCATTAAGGTAAAATAGGACACATGGTGTTCTTCTTCCTCCGATGATGATGACTCATCCCATGTTATTTTTAAATTTTGGACCTTCTTTCCCTTTTCTTTTGTTTTCGTCTTTTCTTCTTTCTTCTTCCCTTCTTTTTCTTCAAAAGAGGGCATTTATCCCACATATGTCCTTCTCCTTAATAATTGTAACATATAATTTTTCTTGTTCTACTCTTGCTCCTTAAACTTTTCCTACCATGAGACTTGTTACTTGAAAAATATTTAAAATCTTTTCTTATTTTTCTTACCATGTAAGCTTCCTCATCACTATCCATAGATGCACTTGATTCTTCCGAATCAGATGATGAGACCTTCTTCTTTTTGCTCTTTCCCTTGTTTGCCACAAGGACTACTCCTCGTGGTTGGTAGACTTCTACATTCATCCCTCTAATCCGAGTTTCATGAAGCTCTATGGTTGAGAAGAATTCATCTAGGAAACTTTTATTTATGTCCTTGGATATATAGTATGAGTCCACCATTGAGCTCCAATTTGTGGTTCTTGGAAAGACATTGATGGCTTTCATCAAGATGTCTCGATTTGAGATTTGCTCACCTACACTTGTTAGACCATTTAAAATTTTCTTAATTCTAGAATGTAAACTAAATACCTTTTCTCATTTGTCAAGTTTGATGCTGTTGAGTTGAGATCGGAGAAGATCTCTCTTTGTCAATTTTGCTTCTGAAGTGCCTTCATAAAGCTCTACTAGCTTATCCTATAAATCTTTGGCACTCATATAACTTTTAATTCTTGTTATCTCTTGTTGAGGGAGCATACTTAGTAGATGATGCAAAACATTTGAATTTGCTAGGTGATCATCCCTTTGCTTCTTGCTCTACCTTATTTTTTCGAGTGGCTTGTTTTCTTAATTCCTAGGCACTTCAAAATCATTTTCCATTATTAACATAATATTGAAATTGATATCGAAGAATACCTACATCCTTTTCTTCCACCAAGAGAATTCTCCTTCGAATTTGGGTGGCAGGATATGCGAACTGGCCATTTTGATGAATTTGCTTTTTTAGGCAGTTAGTCCGTTGAAGGGCGACCTTATGCTCTAATACCACTTGTTGGAAGGATTGGATCGGCTAGAGGGGGGTGAATAATTTTTCACACAATTCGCTTTGCTCTTCCTACAAGGTTAGTGCGCAAGCGAAAATGCAAACTAAATAATTAAGAGCAATGCTAACACAAAACCTTTACGTGGTTTGGAGATTGCTTGTTCCTACTCCACAATGTGTCCTTGAGATGGATGACCCCTTAATTCTTCGGTGGATCAATCTCCGACAATCTCCGACTAGAACTTTCTCATTCTTAGTGGAGAACAACCTCTCACAATGTTCCCTTCCTCTTTACAAGTTGAGAGTTAGAGTTAGGAGGAAGAGATGAGCTTTGGAAGCTTGAGCACTTGATCAAGAAGATTTCTCACTTAAGAGCTAACACTTCTCAAATCTCAAAGCCTCCTTTTAAATAGAGGAGAGAGCTATTAACAAAATAGCTCAGCCCCGACATCAGTCGACTGCTACCAAGCCTAGTCAACTAGTGTTTAGCCAACGACTAGTTTTCGAACAAACCAGTCGACTGGTTCCAACCTCAGTTGACTGATCTTTCTGTGAGTTTCTCTCAACACTGCCAATCGACTACTTCCTTCACTAGTCGACTGCTCACTAGTCGACTGCCCAGCTTATAAACTCACTCTCAACATCTCCAGAGTCCATCATTCGCGTATGTCTTGAAGTCCACTTTCCCAGCTTAGCCCTTGAAGTTCTCTTCCTTTGGCTCTTGTCCCTCGGATGCACATAAGCCCGCGACTTATCTCCATGTCATCCTTCATGTATGCCTTTGAAGTCTACTTCCTTGGCTTGCCCTTTGAAGTCATCTTTCTTTGACTCTCGTCCCTCGAATGGCTTCACTCCGTTGTTCCTCATGTGTGATTCCTCATGTGTGATTCACCAAATCCTGTATGACTTAAACACACACATCAAACTAATATGAAGACCTAACTTAATCATATTGGTACACACATCAAAACTCATGATCTATCCGATCACACCTGGGTTGATTGCACCAATAGTAAGGAGTTCAAATATGTCTTAAAAAAATTATTTTTGGCATTCTTAGTGGTGGTCCAGAGGTTTTGAAACAAATTAAAATTTCTTTTCTGTTTCGGCCTGATATGTTCTCGTATCATGACCCCATTAGGTCTAATATGGGATATATCAGGATCACATTTGACCTGTTACAAGGATTCTAGGACTAGCACATGAGAAAATAAGAAAAAAATAAAAAATAAAAGGAGATTTAGTTTTTCAAAATCTCTTGACCACCACAAGAGAACCCATTGATCGACCTAGAAATCTTATATTACGATCATTTTTATATCCCGTGAGTTTCTAAGATTGCAAGTAGTTCAAATATATCCTCCATTATTATTTTTGACTTCCCTTGTGGTGATCTCTAGATTTGAAACAACTAAATTTTTTTCTTGTTTGATCTTGATATGCTCTCATATAAGGACCACGTTGGGCCTAGTATATCCCCATGGGATGAACTGATAGTTATTGCTGTTGGAACCCGGATGGCTAGAGAGGGGGGTGAATATAGCCAAACTCTTTGACCTTTGACACTTATCAAATTTTTGCACTCAGAGTTGTTAGTAGCACAGCGGAAGTAGCAGGAACAACGTATGCAGAAAAATAGAAAACGAAGACAAATCAACACAACAAGCAAGATCACTAACAAAGAGGGTTTACAAGGTTCGGGGATAATTTGCCCCTACTCCTTGGCGTGCCCTTAAGGTGGGCGATCCCTTGATCGTCGGCAGATCAAGCCCCGGTTATCACCGGATAGAAAGCAACCTCCTTCTCGGTGGAGAAACCTCTCCACAGCATTTCAATCACAGATATATGTTTAAGCACAAAAAACAACGAGAAAGATCTTACTTAGCACTTTGCAAAGACAAGAACACAGCAAGCTCTCTTAGAGCTCCACCCAGCGACGATCTCACGCAAGAGCCCTCTCCTCGTGTTTTCTCGCTGTTGGACTCGGAGCTTCTTGTTCCCTCCTTCAAGCGCTCAAGTAATGAATGGTTGCTTCACAGATTGTAGTTGCTTCCACGAGATGATGGAACTTCAGAACACGCAAGCAAGATGTGGAGAACACAAAGGTGCAGCAAGAACTCAGTTCGCGAACACTTGAACTCTGCTTCAACGAAGCCTTCTTCCGCCCTTTTGTTTCTCCACTCAGCACCAGGTGACAACATCTCCTGCAGCCTCCAGCTGCTTCCCTGCCAACGCCAGCTACCACTGAGCCCTCCCTGGACTTCCTGAGCTCCCCTCAGCCAAGCTCCAGTCAGCAGCTCCAGTTTGCAGCTCCGGCCGTTGCAACCTGAGATGGAAAACGGACAAACCTGCTCCAAGGAAAGACTCCATTGACTTCTCCTTGAGTGTTTGAATCCTTCCCTGTCACCTGTAGCTTGATCAGAGTATTAGAACAACATATCACTCAGTAAATCAAGAATCAGAAGTTAAGCGCAGAGAATCGGATACGTTCAGACGCGATCAGAGCGTCTGACAGTGCATTTTGAATTAAAGTGATCGGTCACCGGACCGATCAGAGAGCCTCCTGATCGGTCACCGGACCGATCAGGCTGGGTCCAGACCGATCAGGCTCTGTCCTGATCGGTCCCCAACGCTCAATTAGAAATCGCGATTTCTTTGGGACTCTCCTGGATCGATCACCAGACCGATCCCAGGTTGTGGATCGATCACCCGACCGATCCACCCCTTTATCGGGCGATTTCTGAGCTTCGCAGTCCAGACCTCCTGATCGATCACCGGACCGATCAGGAAACCTCCTGATCGGTCACCAGACCGATCAGGTCGTGACCAGACCAATCAGGCTCCATCCTGATCGATCATAGAGAGGAACCTGCGATGCTGGATCGTTCTCCAGAACGATCTGCACAGTGATCCTGATCGGTCACCAGACCGATCAGGAGCAGTTCAGCAAGGGAACTCAACCTCACTGTTTGCTCCCTGATCGGTCACCAGACCGATCAAGAGCAAAGCAATGGGTGAAACGTATACTCCCTGATCGGTCACCAAACCGATCAGTCATCGCTGGATCGGTCACCAGACAGATCCACGAAGGAGCACCGTGCCAACTCCCTGATCGATCACCAGACCGATCTAGGGGCTCCAACCTAGCCCTCCAAGCTAGGGATTCATCCACCTTAGCCCTCCAAGCTAAGAATTTTTCACCTAACCCTCCAAGTTTGGAATTTGCACCTAACCCTCCAAGTTAGGACTTTTCACCTAGCCCTCCAAGCTAGGACTTTTCACCCAACTCTTCCGGATTAGGACTTTCCAAACCTAGTCTTCCAAGCTAGGACCTGACCCTCCAAGCCAGGACTTTTTCACCTAACTCTCCAAGATGAGACTTTTCACCTAACCCTCCAACTTAGGACTTTTCACCTAGCCCTCCAAGCTAGGACTTTTCACCCACCTCTTCCGAATTAGGACTTTTCACACACCTAGCCCTCCAAGCTAGGATTTTCAACACTTAACCCTCCAGGTTAGGATTTTCCTACACATAGCCCTCCAAGCTAGGATTTTCCATACCATATCTGATCCCCGACCAGGACTTAATCATAATCAACCTAAACTAAAATCGATGTCAACACCAAAACAATCAGGGTCAGACTGCATCAACAATTGCGTGGGTGTTTCCACTTTGAGGTTTGTAGGTCAAAACCTGACAAAGACAGTGTGTCCTTCCTCCCCACGTGCTAGCCATAACATCCAGGCTAGTAGCCGACGTGATTTGCCACCTCCATATTAGCGGGGCACTAGGGGCAAGCGAATCACCTTTTTGCCACCATGATAGGTCTGGTATAAGGATATTAGGCCTATATCAGAAAATAAGAATAATAAATAAAAGAAAATTTAGTTTTTTTCAAAACCTTTGGACCTCCACTAGAAAAGTCGAAAATAGTAATAAAAGCATATTTGGACTTCTTGCAATTTCAGAAATTCATAAGACCTGAAATTATTGCATTATGAGATCTCTAGATTGATCAGTGAGTTTTGCCTGAAACCCATTGATCGACCTAGATACCTTATATTGTAATTATTTTAAGTCCTATGAATTTCTGAGATTCTAAGGAGTCCAAATATAACCTTTATTACTATTTTTGACTTCCCTAACAGTGGTCCAGAGGATTTGAAAAGACTAAGGTAGCATTTAGTTTCTATTTTCGATCCTTATTTTCTATTTTCATTTTCTGAGAAAATATGATTTTTCAGAAAACATATTTGATCTGCATTTTTCATGTCTATTTTCTAAAAAAAATATAGTATCTTTGGAAAATTAGAAAATTAAGTAAAGTTATTTTCTAAAAAATAAGAAAATATGATATTTTTTTAGAAAATAAAAAACGGAGCAAATCAAACGCTCCCTAAATCTCCTTTTATTTTTTTTCCTTTTCTCATATGCTAGGCCTGGAATCTCCATACCAGACCCAATGTGGTCCTTATAGGCCCCATATCAGATCTAACATGATCCTGGTATGAGAGCATATCATCATCGAGTAGAAAAAAAATTTGATTTGTTCCAAAACCTCTAGATCACCACTAGGGAAGCCAAAAATAATAATAAAGGACATATTTGGACTTCTTGCAATCTCATAATCCCACATGACCTGAAATAATTGTAATCCAAGGCCTCTAAGTTGATCAATGAGATTTGGTCAAAATCCAACTCTGGATTGTAATCATTTTAGGTCATTTGGATTTCTGAAATTATAAGAAGTTCAAATATTCTCTTCATTATTATTTTCCACTTCCTTAATGACAGTCCAAATGTTTGATGTTTTAAAATAAATAAATTCAAATCGAATAAAAATATATGAATGAGAGAAAGGGATAGAGATTTGTTTAGATAAAGATATTGAGATTGTATGTGATTGATAAGAGGGTAGATCGAAAAGGTAAGATAAATTAGTATGTTCTTAAATAATAATAAAGTAAAGTGCACGACTTAGTCAATTAAGAAAGTTCCTTGCATCATTTCGTAAATTCTAATCAACGTTAAGATGGTAACGGAATGGATTTTATTTTATTTAAGACTGTTCCAGTTGGGCATGGGGTTTTTTCGTTCACGAAGGTCGTCGGAAAGCGCCTCTTCCGTTGGAAAGAGCACTTGTCGGTGCCACCTGGAACAAGGTGTTGTTGACACCACTGCCGGAGGGGATTAGTGTTGATGGTGATAGCTGCCGTGGATTCTAAAGTTTAGGTTGAATATATGTCAAACCAATCATAATCAGTTCTATTTAGTTGTGACATTAGGGTTTATCAGATAAAACGCTTTCCTTCTCCCAGCGTGAAGCAGTCCACTGCTCCTTCGTCTTGCCTCGCCACTTTGGTTCCTGGTTCTTCTACGATTATCAGTGCTCGTTCATCTAAAGGTGATTTTTTTTTAATTTTGCATCTACTTCACTATTTTGAGAGAGATTGATCTAGTTCGACTAGATTATTGGTAATTCTTTAATATGTTCTTGATCTCTTCCTTTCTAATGTAATTTATCGACTTTGTTCTAAAATTTGTTAGAACTTGAGCTTTGACAGTTGATCCGGAAGCTAACAGGGAAGATGGTAGCTGTCGGTGATGTGACGGGTGCACCGAGCGAGGAGGATGACCAGAGAAAACAACTCCAAAGAACATTAGTAGGACGCCAGAAAGTGTTCCGACGATCTCACTTCGATGCTCAAGTCAGTCTAGGATCAAAGGGGGAACATAGTATATCATGAGAGCGAGAAAATCCAGCCCCTTTCCTATGTCCTTCTTTACCTTTTTATCTTGAGTTCTCCTCTTTTCCGGTCCCTTGAGCATTCAATTCGTCCATTATCTTTGTAATTACACAACAAATGATACTATTAAAGCACCTGCCATTTCCCATCTGTTATTTAAAACACAGTCGACACTATTAAAAGTATTAATTACGATTTTAATAACGAGCCGCCACCTAATATCTCGGTTAGCAAGGGATATACTCCCCCCATGGAGTGTCCACCTCATTCTCAATCGAGAGGACTCAATTTTCCACTCAGTCCAACCAACTTAACTGGGGTCTATTCAACTTCCCGACCGGGAAAGAATCCTGGTCGGGAGCAGCATATCTTCAAGGGTAGGCTGAACATCTGTCTGGAGAACATCTCAATCGGTAAATGATTCATGATCAGGAAATATGCCTTGTATTAACAACGTCGGAGTGTCTACCTCATCCCCAATCAAGAGGACTCAACTTCCCACTCGGTCCAACCAACTTACCTAGGGCCTATTCAGTTTCCCGACTAGGAAAGAATCCTGGTCGGGAGCAGCATATCTTTAAGGGCAGGCTAAACATCTATCTGGGAGAACATCCCGGTCAAGAAATGATTCCCGATCGGGAAATATACTTTGTCTTAACAACGCCAAAATCTCCTCTGCCACGTAATTCTCTTCTAATCAATGTGGTGACACGTGGCTAACCACCCTATCACGAGACTCCCCTCAAGTTCAATCGAAGGAAGTTATCTAACTGATTGAACTTAAATTATGCCACCCAACAACAAGATACGTCAGAGAGTCAACAGAAGGGACAAAGCATTAAATGCTTTTTGCCTCCAAATTGCACCCAAAATAAGGAATGATTATCATTTTAAACATGACCCATTCCTAAAAAGGCACGTTCAATCGTCAAAAACTAGTCGTCAGCCAACTAATAATGAAGCATGCCCCACCTTAAAGTTTCTTAATGATGAGTATCTGGGCAGTAATGGCACATGAGAGAGAGAGAAGTACTTGGGGGCAAACGGGCAGCCGCTACATTTCATGCATCACTACCCAAGCGTCCCATCACCTCAACCATCCCCTGTCTCGAACCCATTCCTCGAGTGTGCCACGAATGTGTTGTGGTGTAGATTACTTTTTGTCTCGGATGCCCGACCAAAATCCTCAAGAAAATCAGACATCCAATCCCGGGGTTACACGTGTCATTCATCCCTCAGACCGACTTAAGGCAATCCCTCTAAATGGTTAGAGCAAGAGGAGCTCACCACATTTTTACTTCTTAAATTTCTCTACTCTTGCTCGCCCATCCTCCTTTGCTTCGATACTCCAATCCTTGTAAGTCCTCTTATACTCTTATGACTCCTGATCCTATTCTTTTTTTCTCAATGGTACGAGACTTTAGAATCTAGGATACAGAGGGAGGAGATACCTAGATTTAGGTTTGAATACGGGATAACAAAGGATTATAGGGTTAAGGTACCTCGGGGAAACCAAGTCCCTTGCACTCCACCCTCTGGCTTTTACACATTTTTTCTAGATCAAGTAGCGTTCGAACTTAGGTTTCTAATTCCCTCCTCCTTCTAGGTCTCTAGATACTTCGACATCCCTTTGCATCAAATGTTGCCTAATGCCTTCGCTCAAATGAGTGACATCTATGTTATTTTCAAACTATATGATATCCCCTTAACTCCTATCTTCTTCCATTATTTTTTTCATCCTAAACTATCTAGTTTAGGATCCTTTCATTTCACGGCCCGAACAAACTTAAAGTTTCTCAGCTGACTGCCCTCTTCCCACAAAGGAGGGAAGGACAGGTTTATTTATATTAGCATCCTCGAGTAGCTCAACTATTCGACTGAATGGATAGTTGAAATGTCAAGTCTCCCATACCTTGGAAAGTATCAAAAGAGCTCAGGGTATTTTCGAGCTCAATCTATCCTGACTGGCATGGACTTTGACGCTCCCAAGATAATTCGAACGGAGGGACTGCTCTATCGAGCTGGACTCAACCCCAATGTTGCCGAGCAGGATCAAGATTTAGGTAAGATTTTTCTTTTTAATACTTATCAATATCAACTGATGACCTGTATTCTTGTGGCAGAAGAGACAATGTTGAACCTCTTCGTGACTATGCTTATGAAGTGGGACAAGGCAAACTTCCTTGCCTTATTAACACACAAAGTTTCTGAACAGCCAGAGGGGACCGAAGGAGAAACTAACCTACAACCTAATCGGGAACCCGTGACTGCTATAGCTATAGACGCCAACTCAAAGGATCCCAGCCGAGAGACGAAAAGAAAAATGCCTGATCAGCCAACTAAACCAGACCCCCCCCCCCCAAAGATATGTCGGGCAGCGGGTCATGTTCAGCAAAGGCTGGCAAAGCGCTCCAACCAATTCTTTGGAAAAGGTTGAAATCGTCCACAAATCAGAAAGGCTCAAAGAGGGTAAGGATCCAAGAGCCCTCAATATCAATAGATCCAAAGCCAAGTGGGAGCACTGCGCAAACTCCATCCTCACAAGAACCTGAAACCAGAGGAAGCACATCCCAAGGTACCTCCTCCAGAGAATCACACTTGAGCAGGAGCACCTCTAGAGGTCAGGGGGCGACTACACCAAGCGTAACACTAGAGCATCCTTCTTCTCATGTCATCACAAAGCCTACCATAGAGTGTCCGTAATCTTCCAACTCCCAACCTTCAACAAGGGGTGCGAGTAATTCTCACCCGGGAAGTCTTTTAGACAGAATCCGCACGGGAGAGTATGCTAATAAGCTAAAGGAGGAGACCATTTTAGAGATCAATGCCAGACTGAATGCCTCCATGTTAAAGGTAAATTGAAACTTCTCTCTTGTTTATCTAGTACTTTATAACTGTTTTATTCTAGTACGTCTGGACTGAATATATTGAAATGAATTCCCAAGTTCCCGAGTTGGTACGCCAGATTGCTAAGGTAGAGGAACAAATAAAAACCTGACTTCCGTTTTAGTTGAAGGAGAAGTCACCCGAGCCCAGGAAGAAGGCCAAATGCAGGTTGAACTAACTGTCAAGCTGTGAGATAAATTTGAGTACTCCATGGACATCATACAAGCACTGGAGCACAACCTAGCGAGGATGAAGAAAAGAGAAGACAACCTCTACGCCGAGCAGGTTGCCCCCTGCTGAAAGAGAATGAGTGTTTGACCCTTAACCTTGAGGAATTGGAAAAATAGAAAATCGGTCTGGAGAGTGCACTTCAAGTAGCAGCTGACCAATTATTAGAGGAAATGACTATGCGAGCAAAGAAAGAAAAGGCTTTAACAGCCATCCAGGAGCAACTCACTGAAGTTGTACAAGATCGAGATGCTACAATCTCCAGCTTGAACCAGGTAAAGATCAATCAGGATTGGGAGAAAGTGATCAATGAACTCGAAGTTCACCAAGTCAACGAGGATGCTCCGCGCCAAGCATTTAAAGACGAATTCGGGTTCAATTTGGTCTCTCAAAGCCCACCACTTGAATTTTGTTTTGAACAAATTCAAACTTTCTCTCATTCTTTTCACGAGCGTATGTAGAGTCGGGACTGAAGTTCCTATCAAGGCCCGAGGCATCGATGGGGTGATGTGCCTCATCATGGGACCTACTAAACCTCGTCAACTCATTTAAACGACTTTCAGCTCCTGGCCTTGTAAGCAGTGGTCGACACCGAAAGAGAAGAGAGTAGGAAAAGCTTTTCTTCGAGTTGCAGGTGCCGCTAAGGAGCTCGGTTCAGAGTCACCGCATAGAGATGATCTCGAAGATTAACTCCACTGAATACCGTGATTTGCTAGGCTCCTAGGTGATCAAACGGATGACTCAGGGGTTTGAAGGAGCACTCAAGTAGATCATCAAGGTGAAGGTTTTGAAGCCTGATGTTGATTTAAGCTTCCTTGACTTAAACAAAGTATGGGCTGAGATTCCTGAGTCAGAGAGAGAGAGTAGAGAGAAAAGCTGGGATATCTTGTAATCTACCTTTATGTTAATGAACAAGTTTTTTGCATATTAACGAGCAAGTCTTCAGTCTGAGTATAAGCACTCTTCCTTAACCTTCTGTCTGAGCTCCTAGACTTAACCATGGAGAGACCACCGAGCCAACAGTCACATTTAAGTCTTAACCTGGCAAAAATGCCTTTGACTGTAAGACCACGAACGAGAATGTTGAGCATCATAAACATCTTCATCCTTGAGCATCTACTCGAGAGGTTGTCAAGCGGGAGCTTAAGCCTCGTAAGGGCTAACGCTGCATAAGAACATCTTCATCCATGAGCCCCCGAGCGGGAGGTTGAGCCTCATAAGGGCTAAGCTTGCGTAAGAGCGCCTTCATCCTTAGGCTCCCTAGTGGGAGGTTGAGCCTCGTAAGGGCTAACGCTGCGTATGATCGCTTTCATCCTTGAGCTCCCGAGTAGGAGGTTAATTTTTGTCTTTTCATTTTATTAGCACTATCAAAAAGTATATAAGCCAGCATACAAAAATATAATAATGATAAACAGGGTCATACTCATTTTGTCCGATAAGACTATAAGTGATTAACACTCCAAGGTCGCTCTAGTTTTTTCCCATCTAGCTCTTGTAAGTAGTAACTTCTGTTGGGGCATTCTATGGTCTGTGGGACCATGTATTTTGATATTTGGGCAAAGCATTTAAGTTAGGTTCACTCTTATATTTGATATGTGTATTTGAGTGTACATGTTCTACATGATACACATAGACTTAGCTTGACGTCTTTGATTCCGATGAAGGATGGAGCATCCGAGGGACCATAGACAATGTAGCAACGATGAGCCAGGGAAGCGAACTTCGAAGCATACGCAAAGGATGACATCTGGAGACAAGCTGCGGGCTTGTATGCATCTGAGGGAGGAGAGCCAAAGCGAAGAAGGCTTGAAGGCAAGAGTCAAAGCTGCAAAGGAAAAGTCAAGTGAATCGTGAGGGTCTGAGTGCGAGTGAACTGTACTCGGGAAGGAAAACCCTAGGTTTTGGATTTTATCAATAGACTGTTATGGGATCAATCGACTGGTTGAGGCCACAAAAAGATCAATCGATTTCTTCTGTGCAGTTGACTGGTGTCGGCTGAATTTGAACATTGGCTATAACATTCGAATTTGACAGCTGGCAATCGACTGGTGTTAACGGCTGAATCAGCAATGAGCTCTATTTAAGAAAGCCCGGTTTGCTTGAGCAAGGTTGACGAAATTGGTCTTGGTTAAAGGCCAATTAGTAGTCTAAGTGCTCAGGAGTTCTTAAGATATTGTGGCAAGGTTTCTTCACCCACAAGGAGCTACGGGAGCTAGCTGAAGGATCTCCTGGGACTAATCCATTGACGGATAGGGATCGTCCACCTTATGGACAATCATGGAGTAGGAGCTTTATCTCCAAACCACGTAAATTGGTATGTCTCTCTTCTTGTTAGTTTAAGTTAATTGTTATTTCGCGTGTGCACTAACAAGTGTAGGAGAGAGCCGAGAGAATTGAGGGTGATTGACTATTCACCCCCTCTAGTCGAGGCCATCAATCTCAATAAGTGGTATCAAAGCAAAGGTTCACTCTTGTTGGACTAACCGCCAAAGGAGCAAAGCGCTAGAGAAAAATAGAGCTTGGAGAAAGATTGGGGGACGACATCACCATTCCACCTCCATATGATTGTGAAAGTTTTGACTATTAGAGGTTGCGGGTGAAGACATGGTTCAACATAGATTGGGACAAGATGATCGCACTCAAAAAACCATTCGAAACCTCAATAGACAAGCATGGGAAGAAACTCTGACCAAGATATTAGACCAAGGAGCAACAATCACAACAAAGGCAAATAATAAGGTAATATCAATTTTAATTAGTATTTTGCCTAATGATGTGATAAGTGGTATTTGTGAATACAAGGATGCTCATGAGCTATAGAGTAATGTAATAGCTCTTCATGAGAAGCCTACACAAGAAGAAGAGCCTTAGGAGATGAGCTTAATAGTTCAAGAGGAGGAGAAAGACCAATCGGATGAGGATATGAGCTCAACATCTGAGGAGGAGAAAGAAGAAGAAGCATCATCTACCTCCTCAAGTGAAGTGACACAAGAAATTAAGGGATCATCCACTTCATCAATGGTTGAAGAAAAAGTCAACCTAGCAAGTACGTCCACCAAAGAAAAATCAAAAGATCACATCATTTGCTTTGGATGCAATGAGAAGGGACACTACAAAGACAAGTATCCATTGGGTAAGAAGGAGGTAACCTCTGAACTCAAGTCAATTCATTTAAAATCTAATTTGAGTTCTAGGGAGAAGAAGGAAAAGAAGCACATTAGATGTTTCACATGTGGTGAGTGGGGCCACTACCACACCAAATGCTCAAGGAAGGGATAATTCAAAAAATTGGAGCATTTGAAAATGTGGGAGAAAAAGAAGAAGAAAATCTCACATCAAGGAGGAATTTCAAGGGTAAGGGAGGTAATCCCTAACTTTAAGTGTAATTCAATTCTCCCATGCATGCTAGGAATAATTTTTCTTATACTCCTATGCATAATTTTAGATTTAAATATCATGATAGGAGTAGAGTTAATAATGTAGATCATAACCTAGAAAGTTCATGCATAAGCATAAACCTAGAGATAATAAACCTAAGGACCAACGCATAAATCCCAAGAAGGGGAGACATATGCATAGATAAATAGGTAGATCTAGGAATGTCTATGGTGGACATGTCGATTCTAGATTTAAGAATCTAGAAAGGGAAAATCAAGCTCTGAGGGCAAAGCTTGAGAAATTGGAGAAAACCCTAGATAGATTCACTATTGGATCTAAGGGGTTAGGTATGGTGTTGGATAGCTAAAAATCCAACAACTATAGATCGGGTTTGGGATACCGATCTAGGTCATCCAAGACCAATGAAAAGGTATATGTTAGGGTAGCATATAACTATGGCAAGGATGAAAAGTCTAAAAATGGAAAGGGAGTGTCATTTCAGGGCATGAAAACCTTAACTAAGGACAAGATGTCCAAGGTTAAGAAGGTTAGGTTTGTAGGTCAAGAATCTTCGGAGGTATACCATTGTGGTCTAGTAGTTGTGGATAAATCACCTAGGGAGGTGGCTAAGGCTAAGAGCTCAAGAGGGAGCTCTAAGAGCCAAGTTGTGACCCATGACAAATAGATCTCAGGAGGATACCTCTTGAGAGTCTAGATGGGTCATGAAATGTGCCAATGGTTTGGAGAGGGATTTGAGTCTCAATCCTTGGGTTTTAAAACATATGATTATGTTTCATGTACAAAAATATGACATTGGGTTTATATTGCATGAAAATTAGTTTTTGATGTATAGATGTCATATAAACCAATACTAGGGATGCATTGTGATTTGGTATGGGCAAATACATCAAGATGAAGCCAAAACTAGGACTTTAGATCAAGGGTTTATTGAACCATTTAGCTAGTTTTGAATTTTATGTCAAAATTGGATTGGTGATAAATATATTTTTTGAATATATTTTTTCCAAGTAAACATGGGTATCACAGACCTCTCTATAAAATTTATAGATTTTTGAAAATCTATGGAATTAGTTATGCATTTCTGAAAATGATTTCACAAATGCTGAAGAGACTGATTTCTGAGTATCAGTCGATTGGTGCAGAGAGCAGTCGACTGATAATTCTGAATGATACTTTTCAATAGGAATCAGTTGTAACTGTCTCAGTCAACTGATACATGCTGAAACTATTTTCAGCAAAATCAAAAAGTATCCTAATGATGAAAACACGTGTATAATCATATTGGGGTTAATACATAATGTTTATGATCATTAGAGGTAAAGAATCCAATGATTGGGATATTGTTGGAGTTCTTTTTGATGTATAGTAAAGGGGGAGAATTAAGGTTTAATTGAAAACAAATCTTATGTACATTTGCAAGAAATCCTAGTTCAAGGGGGAGCTTAGGTAAATGGGGAGCTTTGTTGCTCATGTATTGGTAAAGGAGGAGCCTTATAATAGGTTTTTAAAAAGTCCTTGGTAAGTCCAAGTGTTGAGGAGTCTTGGAGAGGTTATTAGAAAGCCCGTTGATGAAATTCCTAACTCATTAGGGAGTTTAAGTATGGGGAATGTCTTGTGATAGAATCCACGCATTGTTTGCATTGCATTTGCATATGTATTGACAGTGTAAGTCCAAGGTGCAGGCTTAGCAATATAAGTCCAAATGTTTTTAGCATTGATATTTGCTATATGTTTTCCCTAACTTAAATGTATCATCAAACATCAAAAAGGGGGAGTTTGTTGAAGCAATCTATGGTCAGTGGGACTGTTGAATCTGACATTTTTGACTATGTCCCGAAAAATTCCGGGAGGTTACCGGGTAGGTTCTAGAGTTTTCGAGCCTTTGGACGAAGTTTAGAGATTAAATTAGTCCAAAACTAAACATTTTAAGGGGGCCAATGGGTTGGAAACTAAACTTGGAGGGTTTAGTGGCTTAAATCTCATAAAATAGGAGCATAGTTTGGAATTATCAAACTAGGAGGGGCTAATCATAAAATGGGGTTAGCTTAAAGGGGGTCTTCCCTGCGATTTGGTTTCGGAGCGCAACCACATCTTCTCCATGCGACTTCGCCGAGTTCTATCGACGATTTCCGCCCACTTCAACCTCATTGCCCTCCCACGCCAAGTTATCCACTCCTCTCTTCCTTGCATACTAGTCGAAGGATCGGAGGTTTTCCTTGTGCTGCTTTGTGGCTTGCAATTGTGACCAGAGTTCTCTCAGCTGCGGAGGGGAGGTGCGGTAGGGGATGATAGGGTTGCACATCGACGGCCATTTAAATGGGTAAGCCTTGTATCCCCAGCCTGGATTTGCGTCTTAAGTGCTTCCCTGTGCTGGCCGGAGAGTTTTCACCAAATCTGTTTTTGGTTAGGTGCCGATACTAATTTGGGTCGAGCATGTTGTTGGATTTGAGTGGAGTCTCTGCCGGCAAACTTTCTGAGGTAAGGTCTAGATCCATTTTAAAACACTAGGGGCATTTAATTCCTAATCCATTTTATCACTAGGGGCATTTAATTGGATTTCTCTTTGAATTAGGTCTTGTGGGTCTAGATCCATTTTAAAATACCAGAGAATCATAACAATCACACACTTTAGATTTTTGAAATAAATTGACACCTCAAAACAATTTATTACAAAAATCTACCTACGCCTCAAACACCGAGAATTTCATATGCCACGATGGTGTGGGCGTATACGAACTCTACATTCGTAAGAGGAGGTTTTACCCATTAATTTTACCATCTTGTCATCCTAACCTTTTGATAAGTAAAATTAATAGTTGGTCCTCTTCGGCCCTACAAATAATAGCAGTGACTCCGATGGGGAGGATACTTATTATTTGTATCTAAGTGTTTACCATCACACGACACCAAGAAAAAATATTTCTGATTATGTGTCTTCCGATGGGGAAGTACACATGCACATCAATAATTTCCTATAGTCTGTTCTGACCTAGTGATCCGCAGAACAAGCCCATCCGATGGGGAGGAAGGCACTCAAAGCCGACGCGCAGACTTGTTCGCATCACTTGTCAGATTGTAGTGGAGGTCATGGGACCCTTAGGGTCCCTCTCCCACTTAGTTATTTGCATTGAGGTTTTTACATGCATTAACACAACAAGCACACACAAACCAAAATAATAGAATAATGAAAAATCCTAGATTTTTCCAACTATTATGGCCTTGGTCTCCAATGCGCCTCCAGTCGTATCGTCACCTCGTCCACTCCATCCTATCCATGCACAAGCCACCATGAAGGAGTCCCCGAGCCGAGATAACTAGCTAACTAATTTACATTCATTGATCCTATACTCCACGAAGGAGTGTACATGTCATCTAGATCAAAAGTAAATAGAAAGCTTGGCTAAACAAGTGTCATATTTAATTACAAAAATTAAATAGCTTATCTGGCCTCGTCAACCCCGAGGATTCAAATAATTACATCAAGCACAACCAATCACATACAAATAATACAATTGTCATAATAGTTGGAATCTAGTGTCTGCAACACAAAGTTAGCCTATGCACATCCAAAATATCATCCAGCAAAATAATGTACATGATAATGTGCAGGAAAAATAACCGAATCCTAAACACACAAAATCAGAAACACAGCTCTGATACCAATTATAGGTATGGCTTGGCGATTTCCAAGACAACCACGTGGTCGTATCTGAGAGACCTCTCTCTGGCTACGGATTAAAAAATTTAATCCGAATAGAGACTCGTCATTCTAACGACCGACTCGTCGTCGTGTTAATTAATCCAAGTTACAACTTGGCCAAAACCGAGGTTAAGGCTTTGTAACTTTCTGGATTAATTAAACGCAGAAAAAACGACGATTTGGATCGCCGATTTTTATGTTTATCTTCGGGGTCCAGTTAGTTAATTATTAGCTATGATGTCAAATCAAAATAATAAACTAACTTATATAAAATGACAAGGCAAAGCAATATAGCACAATTAAAACATGCGATAAGAAAAACGGAGCTCGGGAGAATTATACCTCGCCGTTTACCTAGCAGTCTTCTATCTTATGACCCTCCCCTCCTGGACGTCGTGTGGGCGACGAGCTACCAAGACGCGGAGTCACCAATGTTGGACCTTGGATGGCTAGAGAGGGGGGTGTGCATAGCCAGACAGACAAACTACTTGCTTCTTTGAAATCTTTCTTTCTCCGATCAGAGTTAGCAGCGGAAACAAAACACAGAAAGAAATAAACTGAAATAAACAGAGCAAATCAGTCGCTAACACAGAGGGTTTACAAGGTTCGGGGATAACTTGCCCCAGATCGGTCAGGGTGCGGACAGACCGATCCCTGATCAGCCAGACAAACCGATCAGGATTATCTTCTGAGATCTCTCTGATCGTTCACCAGAACGATCAGAAGCCAAACAGAAACCACACAGAGTGTTTCTGTTTTCTTCCCGGTCGTTCACCAGACCGATCAGACTCTCTGGATCGGTCACCAGACCGATCTGTTCACAAGGGAACTCGTGCCAACTCCTGATCGGACTCCAGACCGATCAGGTCACTTGGCTCAGTCACCTAGCTTCACTCGCTAGGGCCCGGCTTCACTCACCGGGGTTTCCGTCACCTGGCTTCACGCACCAGGACCCGGCTTCACTCACCGAGGTTTCCGTCACCTAGCTTCACTCGCTAGGACCCAGCTTCACTCGCCGGGATTTCAGTCACCTGGCTTCACTCACCAGGACCCGGCTTCACTCACCGAGACCCGGCTTCACTCACCGGGACCCGGCTTCACTCACCGGGGTTTCCGTCACCTAGCTTCACTCGCTAGGACCCGACTTCACTCACCGGGATTTCAGTCACCTGGATTCACTCACCAAGACCTGGCTTCACTCATCGGGGTTTCCATCACCCGGCTTCACCGGGGTTTCCATCACCCGGCTTCACTCACCGGGACCCGACTTCACTCACCGGGATTTCTATCACCCGGCTTCACTCACCGAGATTCGTGCTCAGTCCCCGACCAGGACTTAAGCCAAACTTATCCAACCAAACTTAAATCGGTGTCAACACCAAAACAACAATCAGGTCAGACTGCATCAACAACTTGTAACGCCCGCCCTTATATCTACTCTCGGGGCGGGGTTACGATCAATCAATCATATAATTATTTTTTTTTCTAGCATAAAATTAAAACAAACAATACAAGGACTAAGTACTGAGCATGCTTGTTTAAAACTACCAAGTGATATTTACAAGTGCTAAGCATATTAGTCAATGCATGCCAATCAGATATCATGCTTTAATGATTAGAACATGGTAGGTTCACAAGTAGTTCAACTCAACATATAAGAGTAATCCAAGTGTAATTTCTAATATTCAAAAGTACCAACTCTAATCACTAGCATTTATTATTGAAGAAAACATTATCATAGGCATAGTAATGTAGATATAAAAATCTTTCTTTCCCGAGCCACCACCCCACACATCTTCAGCCCTCCTGCCTCTTCCTTTAGTTTAAGTGTCCCTTACCCTTATCTGCAGCATAAGACAACACATAAACTAGTAAGCACAAATGCTTAGTAAGGATCCTGTCCTACTCGCAAAATCCATACGAAGAATACAACATGTACACATAAGGAATCGTAAGCATGAGTTTATCATAGCATACTAAACATCCAAGTTTCTAAGCATGCAATATAAGTATCTTAAGCATACCCTTCACATATAAAAAATGTTTTCAAAACAATTTCATAAAGGTATTACTTAAAAATATTTCAACATCATATAGGGCCCAGTTGTGTACCACATAATGCGCGTTCCCTAATGAATTGGGGTAGCGAGCCACCAATCCCATTAGAGCAGGACCCTTCCGTCCTACCGGAGCCATGACCTTAAGTTAACATGCACCCCAGATTTGTTTAACAACCCCCTTCCGAGTCGGGTACACAACTTACAAAGTAAAATACTTATCATGTCTTTACATATATGCTAAGGAGTACTCCAAATTCACTTCTCAAGGGACACACCACTCTTCAAGGGTGCTCATGATCCCATAGGGACACACCACACAACATAAGGGGTGTTCTTGATCCCATACTTAGTGGAGTATCCTTTCAAGCATTTTATCATACACATCACATGCAATCTCATAAGGGTGCCCCATGGGCTATAAGACATGCTCATACATACATCATGTTTCAACCACTTAAACATACTTTATATATGACAAGATTGGTCACATAGATCATACTCATATCATAGGAAGTGGTAGCATGCTTCATGGATTAAATTCATTCTTCCTAACCCTAAACTAGGGTTTGGCCGAAATTCATAAGGTAAGGATAGGTTAGGTTTTTGACATCAAACATCCCCTACAAGCATCACATATATATACATCATGTATCATACTAAGCATAGCATACATCATGGGGTAATCAACCTTCACAACCCTAATGTTCCTTGCCTTGGCCGAAAGTCATGCTAGGGACCCATCAAACATTCCATTTAAACATCACATGCATATACATCCCAAACATAAGCATATCTCATAGGGTACATCCCATGCAAGCATCACATATATATATATATATATATATTATATATATATATATAATTATATATATATATATATATATATATATATATATATAATATATATATATATATATATATATATATATATATATATATATATATATATATATATATATATATATCATGTATCATACTAAGCATAGCATACATCATGGGGTAATCAACCTTCACAACCCTAATGGTTCATGCCTTGGCCGAAAGTCATGCTAGGGGGAAGTTATGCTTTCCAATCAAACATTCCATTTAAACATCACATGTATATACATATCATCATCCCCAAACATAAGCATATCTCATAGGGTAGTCTAACCTTCACAAACCCTAACCTTAGGGTGTTGGCCGAATGGTGTAGGGTAGGGGGAATTGGGGTTTTTTTGAAATCAAACATTCACACAAACATTTACACAAACACTTTTTCTACACTACTAAGCATGAATACATCATAGGAAATCATACAACCCTAAACCCTAGTTTTTTTCCATCCATGGCCGAAACCTTGTAGGGTGTCCAACCCTAATTTTTGTCATCACAACATGTAGGGAAAATAACATATAAGTATACCCTAAGTTCCAAGGGGTTTCCTTATGCATCAAGGAGTAACCAAGACTTTCCCCTAAGGGGTGGCCGAAACCTACACAAGGGCAAAACCTTAGGGTTTTGTTCATAACACTTTGAAGGGAAACAACATATACATATACCCTAAGTCCCAAGGGGTCTTCTCATGCATCAAGGAGTAACCAAGGCCTCCTCTTTGGGGTTGGCCGAAACTCTCACAAGGGAAAAACCTCCATTTTTGAAAACAAGAGAACAAGGAGAATCATGCACAACAATTACATTGCAGGCGAGGGGATACTTACATCCTTTCGCTTGAATTTCACCTTCTCTAAATCTTTAAGGTACCCTTGGTTGAAGGAGGGGTGAGAGTTCTCCTTGTTAGAACTTCTCTAGAACTCTTGGCCCTAGTAGAGGGCAAGATCCTTTGATGGTTCTTCTTCCTTCCAATTCCCTAGGGTTAGAACCCTAGGGTGTATTTTCGAAAATTGAAAGGGAGAGAGAGACTCTAGGTTTCGGAAATTGGAGTGGGGAAGAAGAAGAAGAAAATGAAACTTCTTTCCCTCTCTCTTATTTATACTATTCTCATGAAGGGACATGTCTCTTCACTTCCCTAGCTTTAACTAGCACATTTCTTATTCTCTCAACATGAAACAATCCTTGGTGCAATGGTTAAGACATGGTTAGTGCAACTAGGAGGTTCAAGGTCCGATCCTTGCTTCCTCCTTTCTACACTTCCTTTTTATCACATTTTGCACTAATCCATATCAAAGCCCATTAAGCCAAGCCCATCATGACATTTCATAATAATGTTTCATGAATTCATCATATTCCATATGGGAAAATTTTGGGGTGTTACACAACCAAGGCCCTTGAATCAATCTCCTTTCTTCAAGCTACTTCCAATCACCAACACGAACCCTAGCCACCTAGGGTTGCTTGCACCGGCCACCACCTCTTCACCTTCTCTTTTGCGCCGCCGGGAACCGCCCCTCTCCAAGGGACTCCGACCACAAGAGAGCCAAGGGATGAGAGGATTGGAAGATGAAGAGGATGGAAGAAGAAGCCGAGTCAAAACTCCTTCTTCCTTACCAACCCACTCCTTGCCTCAAGGAGTCTTCAGCCACCTGAGAAGAAGCAAAGGACTAGGAGAAGGTAGGAGAAAACCCAACTCAACCCCTACTTCTTTCTTCCTCTTGTTGCGGCAACAAAACACCACCGGTAGATGGTGCTTCTCCTTTGATCCACTGGTTCCAACAATCCCAAGGGTTGCTCCGGCCAAAGGGGAGAAGCTAGGAAGAAGAAACTGAAGGAGACAATGGAAGAGCCTTCTCCTTCTTCTTGTTTCTTCCCGTCGGCTTCAAGGGGTTTGCCGCAACCTAGGAGAGGAGGGAAGGAGGGAAGGGTTTTGGCTTGTCTAGTTGGATCATCAAAAAATTCTAATATTTATAGGAGATTAATTGGAAAAAATTTTCCAATCAATTGTGGATTGATTCCAAAATTTTATAGAGAATAATTCCTTTAATTAATCCAAGATTAATTCCTTTAATTATTCCATGATTAATTCCTTAATTAATCTGAGATTAATAAATTAATTAATCCTAAATTAATTCCTTAATTAACTGGTCTTGTATCATGACTCTTATGGGGCTTTATTGGGCTAAGATAGGGACCATGAGGAGGAGTTGGTTCTTGGCCCGCTAATGGATCCAAACTCGATCCATTAATGGAAATCCATTCCACTAAAGGATCACATTGTACTTCCTCACCAACCCCCATATTTTCATATGGGCTCCACCTATTACGAGTCATCCATCTCCCCGTGTTTAAGATATCGTATGCCCGATAATTAATTTAATTTATTGATAATTAAATTAATTTTCTTCTTGATCCTTGATTAGTACCACTCAACCTTTTCGACATGCCGGACCATGGTTCACTTGTAAGATTTGACATAACGATCCTTTTGAGCTCACCAAGGGGGCATCATCACCCTAACTCACCAGGACACGGATTCCGTCAATAATCAACAGCACATCATATTATTAATATTATTTCTCAACTTATCGGGCATATCAATCTAACAGAATAGATCTCACCCATTGGTAAATCACCGAAACAATAATTAATAATATATGCCCGTTATTATTTCGAGATTAAGAGATCGTACTTTATAATAGCATCCAAGGTCTAATCTAATTTACTAAGTCAGTACAAAAATTGGATGACCTCTCTTTTGGTCCTACTCAATGTACATAAAGTACACTAGTGTAATCCTATGGTTAAGATAAACCACACCTGATTACACTACAATCATCCCGATGGTTTGTCCAACTCCATCTCGGTTGTGAACCTCTTTCTTATGCTTCGGCAAGGAACCTGATAACATGATCTTCTGTGCGACACCACGCACCATGTTATCTACAATGCCAAGCATTAGACGTTTAGTGCACATACTAATATAAACATGCACTTTGTGATTTTCTGATTCTCTTTAAAATGTAGATGTATCTTAACCAAAAAAACAAGGCTTTTAGTATACATCCTAACAGAAAGAATGGAAGAGATGCGAGGTCAGGGGAAGATCGAAAAGCTTAATGATGATATACGCTCCTCCCATCTGGGCGAAGGCATTGGGATCCATCTGGTGAAGGGGGATATCAAAATAAGAAGTTATGTTCGTGAAAAAAGGGGGAAAAGGGAAACGAAACCCTAATTTCATCTACCCTAAGAAGAAGGTCAGCATGCTTGCAGGGGGTTCCACGGGCATCTGACCCACTTTGGGGATGACCATTGTCATCTTGGCCGGAACGCCATAGGCCTCGGTGGCCGCCTGCAAGGCTTCAGGTCTCACTCTCAAGGAAAGGGACTCATACCACTCCACGTGGTAGCTTTTCATAATCCCTAAGGAAGAAGACAAGAGAAAAGACAAGAAGGAGACAAGCTACTCACGCGCAGCAAAAGCTCTATAAGGGAGGAAGATGAAATACACCCAGTCTCTGAATCAGAAGTGGAGGCTAACGTCTGCATTTTTCCTCTCTTATACTCGGCAGCCACCTGCCTGAGCACACTGGGGAAATGACTCATGGAAAGCGAGAAACCGCCCAGGCAGTCGATTGTCGCGAGCCAGCATACCGGCACGCTACCATAAGGGTTCGTGGAGATGGCCGTTAGAACACGTGGCAATAAGGAATTCGCGCGGGCACCCTGTTACCCTCGAAAAAGGGACCATGCGCATTTATAACAAGGAGGTAGACGTCATTATAAGCCTTCGAGAAGCGGAGTATCCTTTTTGGAAAAGGAGGAAGGCACAAAATGGAATTTCTAGGAACATAGGTCGAAGATGATGCGATCTAAAAGCCCCTCATAACCACTGAGGGCTAGAAGGCGAAGGCTTGTGAGAACTCAGCTTCTTCATCTTTGCACTAGTCTGATCGGTCAGCCGCACTTCCTTCGATCAGGCTTGAAGGGGAGACTTGTGATAGGGTTGAATGAGCCCTTGCCAGGATGAAGGATGAAGAAGCTGCCCGACACAACAACGGTAGGATGGGACAACTCTCCCGGGAATCCCCGAGGGCGACGCGCCCGGGAAGGGCAGCTGGAGATCCCTCTCGGGAGCACCCTGGGAGGATAGGCTCCGAGAGTACCTCGGGAGCTGTGGCACATGAAAACCCCGAGCTCTCCTCGGGGGGTGGAGCCCTCGCAATAACCAACCTCAGACACTGACCCCCCTCGGGGTACGGATAAGTACCCTCGCTAGAAAAGGTCTTCGCGACCCTTGAATATCGCAACAGGCAAAAGTCGATAATGGTGCAGACCGTTTCAAAGGATATCCCGCACTCACCGAAAGTAGGGGAAATGTGGCTTAAATACCAAAGACGTGGCACTGATCAGGGGGGACGGCTAGCCTACCGCCATCAGTATAAAAGGTAGTCTCACCCCTCCGGTAAGGGGGATTACGCTCTCACATTCTATATACTGTCTTTCTTTCTCACTGCCACTACTCTTGGGACGACCTACTAACTTGAGCATCGGAGTGGACTCCGCCGGACCCCTGTCGGCGTGTCCCCTAATACTTGTGTTAACTTCGATGGACCCCAAGTTCCTCCCTGGCACAACAACTTCCACGCGGGCAGAACCTCGGTAATTGACCATCGTCAACGACTCCTTCCGGAATAGCTAAGACACAAAAAGTTACTTGGTTGTAACCTGTGTGATAGCTAATCGAAGACGATTGAAGCTGACTATCAAAATTTCCTTCTGGTGAAGAAGCCTTTTATAGATTTTGTAACACAAGACAGAAGCTAAAAGTACAATGAAAAACAAGGAAGAATTCGTATGCAGTTCAATTGATTGATTGGAACTGAGCTTTAGGAGCCTATTTATAGCCCCGGTCCATTCTATCCGATTACTGATGTGACACTATAGGGGTGCCCGAGTGATTTTAGGGTGCCTAACACGTGGCTTGTACGTTATTCGATGCATAACGTTCACAAACGGTTAGCTGGTGGATAAAATCTGCTCTCGAGCGCCTATATGCATAGGGGCAACCGAGTGACTTTTGGTCAGCAACTTGCTAATCAGTTTCCAGCTGGTTTTCTTGGGTGATTTCCGGGCCTTCCAGAGTTGAGCTCACTTGATCAACCCTCCTCCGGCCTTGTCCTCGAGCGAGCTTCCTCCCGACTTCTTGTCCCTCGAACGCCGCGCACATCCTTCTCGCTGCACCGGTGTACTCTTCCACATCCCTCGGATGCACCGAGCTCATCAGCTCACTTCTCCGTGCAATCCTTCTCGTCCACTGTGTCTTACGCTCGACTTCCTCCGCTACTAAGCTCTTGCACACTTAAACAGAGAGATCAAAACCACAACAAGACCTAACCCAACTTGGTTGATCACATTAAAATCAACCGGGGCACCAACAATCTCCCCCTTTTTGATATTCATCAACACAAATTCAGTTAGGGTCAAACAAAAAATAATAACACTAAGTAAGACAATTAAGCTTAAAAGAAATATTTACAATTTAAAAACCACGACCTCCCCTTGAACTTAAGCTACTCTTTCCCTTTGAGCAACAGCAAAAAATGGGGCACAAAAAGAGTAGGGAAAGAAAAAAAGAAAAATATATGAATTGCGCATAAAGAAATATGAAAATTTTTCTAAGCATTTTTAAAAGTTAAAAAAACAAATTTCTAAAAAATAATTTTGTTGGAAAATTTTGAAAATTTTTGTGCAAATGTCAAATATTTGAGAACAAGTCAAAAAAATTCGTAATGAAATAAATTATCTATGATCAAAAATAAATAAGATATTCACAAATTTCAAAATTCTTGAAGATTAAATTTTCAAAATTTGAAATTATATCAAAAAATTAGAAAAAAAAATATATTAAAGTCAAGATGAAAGTATATCTAGAAAAATCAGATTTGATAATAATAATTTTCTATCGAAATTTAAAATTAGAAATCAAATTGAAAGAAAAAAAATCATAGAAAATCAAAAATATGTTAGAAAAATCTGAAAATTTTTGTTTAAGTGTAAAATAGAGCTTTGAGCTTTATATAAAAATTTTAACTTTAAAAACATTATCTAAGTCCAAAAATAAATTAACTACTAACAAAGTTGAATTTTTGAAAAATAAATATTTAAAATTTTAAAACACTTCAAAAATTCAAATAAAATTTTTCTGAATCTACTGATCATATCTAGATCTGAAAAAATTAGATCTTAGAAAATAAATTTTTATCTATTTTAAAATTTTAAAATTTGAATTTCGAACGCAAATCATGAATATTCGATAAAATATTCAAACAAATCTCAAAAATTCCCAGTAAGTAGAAAATAATATTTGTGTATTGAGAAAAAATATGAACATTATTTTATCAATGTAAAATTCAACTGACATCTATTTTTCAAAGAAAGTTGATAAAGAAGGGTGACAAACAAAAAACTGTTAACAACAAAAAAATGTTAGTATGTTTCTAGATAGCACTTAAATATATAATGTCTGAACATTAATTTAGAAATGACTTGGAACCCAAAATAAGTTCATATCTATGGGGTTAACTAAAAATGTGAGAGGAATATAGTTCCTGGATATTTTTCTAAGTTGACCTCTGTGATTTTTAATATACCAGTTCAAATTATCAGGATAAATATTTTTCCTTTGGCGTAAACATGCAATATCAAATTCTAATTTTTTAACTAAGTTTCTCAAATTAACATTTTCATTTTTCAGATTATCAGAAATATCAGAAGAACATACACTAGTCAATTTCTTTTTCAATTCTCAATTCTCTTTTTCTAATTTACTGTTAGTTTTAAGCATCGCTTTTATTCCAGAATATAATTGATCGTGAGGGAGAAGACATACCTCACTTACTGAGTAGCGTTCGAAAAGAGAGAATCCCCTTTGGTTGCTACTTTCTTCTGACGTAGCTCCCCTTTCATCAGTGATCTCCTCTTGATGACTTGTCATCAGCGCAAGTCCAATGTATTCTTTAGTTTTCGATTCTTCGGACGAGGTCTCGTCCCAGGTGGCTTTCAGCGCCTTCTTCTTCTTTGGCTGGTTCTTGGATTTGGGACACTGGTCTTTTAGATGATCCTCCTCATTGCAGTTATAACATCGGACTATATGTTTTTTTCAAAGATCGCCTTTTGCCCTGAAACTTTGAAAATTTATTAGCCTTTTTAAAGAAACTTTTAAGGTTTTTTTACCATTTTCGTTGTTTTTTCATCGTTCGTTGATGACTCATCGATCTGGTTTTTCCTCACGTTCAGAGCGATGTTGTCCGTTTTCCTGCTCTTCCCTACCACCGAGATTCGTGAAGCTCAAAAATAGAAAAAAGTTGTTCTAGAGTGCTTGCCTCAAGGTCTTTTTATATGAAGTATGCATCGATTACTGAGGTCCAATCTAGGGCTCTTGGGAAAGCATTAGTGTGTACCGTTGAGCGTTGAAATTTGTTAGAATTTATTAGCTTTTCACTGATGTTTTCAAGGCTCGTGATTAGCTCTTTTACCTTGGCGTGCAGTTGGGCAACGGATTATCCGTCTTCCATTCAGAGGTTAGTAAGCTGGCTTCGAATAATATCTCGTCGCGCCAGTTCCTCTTCATTGGATGAAGAGATGTTGAAGTGTCACATGAAAAAATGTGCTCTAATTGGGTTTTTATTGGCATTAATGGAGGGAAGCTAAAGGGACAAAAACTCTTCATATTCATGAGATGAGTATAAAAGAGATTTTCTTGTCATTTAGATGAAGAACTTGTCATTTTTCCTTCCCCTCCTCTTGGCTGAGAACCCCCTTCTCCCTCTCCTTCTTGCTTTATGAATCTCCTCTTGTGGTTAGCACCACAATGCGATTCTTCTCTGAAGCTTGAGAGATCGTGTTCGTGTGGATACGCATAGAGGCACGGGCATTTGAACGTGCAAGAGATTCGACATACCTCGGACAAGCGGGATATACGAAGGGCACGCGCCAAAGGTATACTTATATGATAGGAATTTATAAATTAACTTTGTTTGAGTTTTTTTCGCATAGATGACTCGTGGGATCTATTATTTCCTCTGTGATTTTTAAATATTTTTGCATATAGATCCCTACAAGATCACTGGTCTAACCATTTTTTTGAATTTGCTACAGTTGACGGTTAATCCTTCTGCGGCAACTTGGCTCTGATACCACTTGTTGGATTGAGGTGGACTGGCAAGAGGGGGTGAATTGCCCCTGTAAAAATAAAATAGATCTTTTGTGCGGCTCACTATGATTCCAGATTAATTGCAACAATAAATTAAAATACACATAAACTAATTAACTAAATTGAATTAGCAAAAGGCTAAGACACAAGAAGTTACTTGGTTGCAACTTGGGTGATTGCTAATCCAAGACGGTTGAAGCTCACTATCAAAATCTCCTTCTGGAGAAGAAGCCTTTTACAGATTTTGTAGCACAAGACGGAAGCTAGAAGAACAATGAAAAACAAGGAAGAATTCTTATGCAGTTCAATTGATTGATTGGAACTGAGCTCTGGGAGCCTATTTATAGCCCCGGTCAATTCTATCTGATTATGGATGTGGCACTATAGGGGCGCCCGAGTGGTTGAGGGTGCTTGACATGTGGCTTGTGCATTATCCATGTGTAACATTCGCAAACGGCTAGCTGGTGGATAAAATCTGCTCTCGGGCGCCTGTATGCATAAAAGCAACCGAGTGACTTTTGGTCAGCAACTTGCTGACCAGTCTCTAGTTGGTTTTCTTGGGTGATTTCCGGGCCTTCCAGAGTTGAGCTCACCCAAACCCTCCTCCGGCCTTGTCCTCAAGCGAGCTTCCTCTCGGCTTCTTGTTCCTCGAACATCGTGCACGTCCTTCTCGCTCCATCGGTGTACTCTTCTGCAACTTCCGCATCCCTCGGATGCACCGAGCCCATCGTCTCACTTCCCCGTGCAATTTTTCTCGTCCACTGCATCTTACGCTCGACTTCCTCCACTCCTAAGCTCCTGCACAATTAGACAGAGGGATCAAAACCACAACAGGACCTAACCTAACTTGGTTGATCATATCAAAATCAACCGGGACACCAATAGTCCCTTCTTATTCCCAAGGAACAACTCCGAATACAATCCAAAACCTCGAATCTATTATCCGATCCATAATACCTAATATTGTCATCAATACTAAATCCATAAGCTAACATCTAACTCCAAAGATTTCAATCACAAATCACATCACACAACGCTTCCCATGTAAACACAGCAACCATCCAAGATCGGCTACAAATACACAAATCTCATCATACCAAGTTAACACAAGACTCTCCACTTCAATCAGATTACCCAAAAGTCTCATAGTTCATCTTATGACCAAAAAGTAAAGCAAGACCCAAAATTCTAAACAAGCCTAAATCATTAACATAACCTGATTAAATTAACTCACAATAGTAGGACAATTCCAATTAGCCATCATAATAGTAAAAACACAGAACTACACCATCACCATTACTGCTTTACACTGCCATAAATCAAATTACAGATCAAAGTCATTCCCACCAATTCTAATTTCATCCAACAGCATCTTTAAACCAAAATCGATCCAACTTTAATCCAAACACAATAGCGATCATGACCAAGAATTGATTCAAAGACCACACAAACTCCATTAGAAACCAAGGACAACTCATCCAAAAAAAATTCCAATAGGATGAAAAACTTACGGAACCAAGAACCTATTTATCTAAACTGACCCATGATCATCATAATTATCCCTTACCTGAGCTTGCGCCGGTGGAGCTTCCTTGATCAACTCTGAGAGGCAGAGGAGTAATAATCGAAACAAGACCCCTAATCCTCCGCGATCAGCCCTTGAAACTCAAGGAAGAACTTCTCCGTCGAAGATCAAGGGGATGCCACCGCCGGAGAGTTGACACGGATGCCAATTCTAGCGGAGATGGGTGGCCCGGTTGGAGGTAGGGAATGATGGGGTAACAATTTGGAAGCCGGCAATCCCAGTTGGAAGAGAGACGTGATCGGGTGAGAGGAAGAGGGCATCAGCTCTCGGCTAGATTTGGCGAGGAGGAGAGGCAGTCGACCACCGTGAGGGGGGGGAGGCGCGGTTTGGCGCTTAGGGCACGGGAAGAAAACAGAATTATAAGGAGAGGTTATATATATATATATATATATATATATATATATATATATATATATCTATATATATATATATATATATATATATATATATATATACAGGGAAGCTCTCCTGCGGAACGGTTTTGCGTGACTCGTGCGGACCTGCCCTCGTGGCAGGTCTGCGTGGCATGGGGATGAATTAAAAAAGACGCTGTGCGAAATTTTCACGCACGACTCCTTTCTTCTCGCCAAACGATCGAAGCCGCACCAGCCTCCCTCGCCGTCTTCGCACCGAACGACCGAAGCCGGGGCTCCCTAACTCTCAGCCAAAGCCGGAACTCCCTCCCTCCCTGCCTCCTCCTGCCCGTGCCGCCCTCGCTGCCTCCACTGTGCGCTACGGTTCCCCGGCCTCGGCCTCCATCGACGACAGCTACGGTTCCCCTCGCCCTCTCAAGACGCCGCTGCTAGGATATACGATTTTCCTCCGCCTTCACTGTGCGCTGCGGTTCCCCGCTTCTTTTTTTAATCTTTTAATTTCCCTTGTTCATGATGCAATCAAGAGGTTGTTCAAGGTTGTGAGGAAATTACATGCACCAAATCATCTCTGATCTTCTGTTCTTGAGGTTTTGCTTTTGTTCTTTGGCCTGCTGTATACTGTAGTTTCATCTGCATTTGAGCTTCAGTGAGATTTTGTTTAAATTGATATGAGTTTAACTATAGCTGAACCTAACCTAACTAATTGGAAGTCCTAATTTATGGATTAGTATGTATTGTGCCGGTAATTTCTCTTATGATTTGCAAATTTTGATTATTTCGATTTCTTGATATTTGTATGATGATGGTATGCTATCATTTCTTAGTTTTATTGATATTTTGTCAGATTTTTCTAGTTTTTATGATCAAAAACTAGAATTGTTTTTATGATCATATACATACAGATCAAAAACAAAAACTATAATTGTTTTTGTGCGCGTGTTCGATTTCTTGATCTGTTGTGTTGTTAGTTTTCTATTATTTTGTTATATGATCATAGTAGTTATATTATCACATTTTGGATGATGATTGATGATCATATTTCTTCACATATTCAGCTTCTGGTTGATTATCACATTTTTTCAGATCATACTCAAGGTTTGTACACTATAAGTTAGAAATGTTGTTCTGTTATGTAATTATATGGCATGCTTCTATTTCTTAGTTTAAGGATTTTTCTATTTCTTATTGTTAAATGATATTCTTTTATTTCTTATTTAGTTATGATTTATATGATAAGATAAAATTAAATGGTTAATTTTATTGGTGATCATTAATAGTATTAGTTTCAAACCTCTTTTTTTGTTGTTGTTTTTTGTTGTGCAGGAAATTTGCAAGACCTCATTTCTTTTTATACAAGAATGGTAAGTTGTTTATTTTAAGTTTTAATATTTTGTTTATATAAACTTCTGAATATTATTTTTATGTAGGGAAAAACATATGTTGTATTTGTTGGACATAATCCAGGCATTTATGAAACGTGGGTGGAAGCATCAAGTCAAGTTTTGCGTTTTAAGGGTGCCGTATATGAATCTTACAAAAGTAGAGAGGAAGCACAAAAAGCTTTTCAAGCACACTTAGATATAAAATGTGCACCAACTTCCAATTCATCATGTGCAACTTCGACTTCGAGATCAAATTCAAAGTCAAAGCAAAAACTTTCAAAGGCTGAAAAAAACAAAAATATAAGGAGACATTGAAAAAGATAGCAGAACTTGTTGATTCATTAGAAATTAGTGACAGTGATTAGGCATGTCATGTTGTTTCAACTTTTATCCGAGTTGTAGTTATGTTTGGCCATAAAAAATATCTATTGATGTTATGTTATGTTTGGCCCTTTTTACTTCCTCTTTCTTGCAACTTGATGTTTGTTGTATGAATCATTGAACAATGATTTCCCATTTGGACATGTTATGTTATGTATGAATTCCATTGGTAAATCATCGTGTAAACAATGAATTGTGTTTTTTTCATACTTACTACCCTGTCAAGTCTGCAAATGTTTTAATTTAAACAATGACTTGTTTTTTTTGTTCATTACTTACTATCTTGTTAAGTCTCCAAATGTTTTAATTAAATAAGCATTTGACAATTTTTTCTCTGTGAAGAGTGCCCTGATTGAGCCAACTAGCGGTATTGGATTGGATTGGCTTTCATGCTACGAAGGAAGTTGACAATTGTAGAGGATGATGACTCCTGCACCAAGTAAAAGATGTCTACTAAAAGATGAAGAGGAGTTGGAAATTTAAGAAAAATATTACTCCAGCTTAAACACATCAAAAACCAGCCTGACTACTAACATCCACTCAAACTATCAAGCCACTCTCTGTGACCGATCATCAAAGTTGCTGATCGTTCAGAAAACTTCTACAGCAATTGCCAGAAACCTCCATAAGATCGGTTTCTATAGCAATTCTACAGCAATTCCATAAGATCGGTTTCTACAGCAATTCTATAGACCATTCAAATCTTATGGAGGGTGAGAAACCTCCATAAGATCGGTTTCTCACCCTCCTCCACCATTATACAGCAATTGTAAATATCTGTACAAAATATTTTACAGCAATTCCATAAGACCGTTCAGAAAACTTTCATAAATGATTTCAGAAGCGTAGTTTCTGTATTGAAATACAAATTGACTTGGAATTACAAGCAAATGTGCCAGAATACAAGTTTGCTAAGATAGTAAATGTGCCAGAATATAAGCAAATGCGCAGTTTCATGGAAAAGCCATTCGAAGCATACAAACAATTACAAACGTCAACAATTCATCCGCTAAGATAGTTTCATGGAAAAGCCATCAGATTCTTTCACATGGACGTCGCAACATCAAACTCATCAAACTCTTTAACGGCACTACGGCTGGCTTTGAAGGCAGTCCTTGTGAACCTACAGGAAGATAAAATTTATCTCATTAAAATTCACAGGAATACAGCAAGAAGAAATTTAAAAACTCCACGTCATGCATTTAGGATAAACTCCACTAATACGCTAATACAAAACAATATCGACAGTAGTAATATCAAAAAGCAATACTAACCATAGATAATACCAATCATCCTAGCGCATGTTGTTAGAACCTGCAACTATAAAAATAATTATTATTGTCAAACCTGCAACAATGAATGACTATAAATTAATAAATTAAAATTATGACAGTACCTGATACAGATGTCAAATCTGGTTCATATGTGTCAACACTGTTATGATTACCATCTTCAATTGATCTGATAATTAACACATTCACATATTTACAAAATGTAATTAGAAGATGTTTGTATTTACAAGTAAAAATATAATGGATATGAATTCGTATTGCACACATACCGTTGTTGTAAAAATGGACAGTTACGTTTGTCATGTGACACTCCTCGATGTCCGCATCCACGACATAGCCTAGAATTTGATCCTGATTTCTCCTTCGATGATTTCAATCTCTTGCCGCATCCTTTTGTCCTTACCGAAGAAGGATCAATAATACCAAGTCCCTCATCCATAGATTTCCTCCTTTCACTTTTATCAAGGTATGATCTATTAATGTTCATCTCATGAATTTTCTTATGGATACAATCAAATTGTTCATCCACGAAGGTTGTCCCCTCATTAGTTAAAGAGGCATCATCAATTAATACTGAAGCTTTATAGGATAACTTTGAGTGTCTCGACATCAACAACCTTTCTGGATCTGAATCCTCCCTCAAATTTGGCTCTCCCAAATCATATATTGCTCCAACTTTTGCATCTCGTGTCCATCGTTTCAATATATATGTATCAGGCAAATGAAAATTTTGGTTTATGCAAAAAAAAAGTTAACATATGCCTACATAAAATGCCCTCAAACTCAAATTTTGTGCAACTACATGAAATATAATCCCTTTGTTTGTCATGTGTGAGTACCCTTGGTTTGGAGGAAGAAGAATTTTGAAATTTCATCACATTATAAACCACTGAGTCAACTCCTGTAAATGCCTGTTGCACATAATAACTATGACTCTCGGTCATTTCACTTTGAAACTCCATCCATTTCCTTTTTAGTGTACAACTGAACCATTTGGGTTTCCATTGGCCATGTAGTCACAGTCTTGGGTTGATCATTCATATCAATATGATCTGCAACTAATTCATTATGTCTTTGATGTCTCAGTGCTCTATTAAAATGGGTGATAAAATCCATCAATGAATTCTTATTTGAGACATATCTCTTGAATAAAGCATGTGAACCTTCAGATCTTTGACTACTTGACATTCCAGCACAAAATATAGAACTAAAATAGACTGGCACCCATCTGTGTCGCAATTCATACATCAAGAACAACCAATCATTATTCTCCAAATTAGCACACTTGATAGTCTATTCCCATGACTTCTCAAAATCATTAAGTGTGGTAGAATTTACAATGACATTCTTTATGCTTTGATAGTGATTTCGAAAAGTCAAAGGGGGTAATTTTTCTATAAATTTATTCAGTATGTGCCACAAACAATATCTATGCACTGTATGAGGAAAAACTTGTGCAATAGCTTTTGTCATAGCAGGATCCTGATCAGTGATGATAACGTTTGGTGGACCTGTAGGCATGGCTTCTATAAACTTGTTAAGTAACCAAACAAAAGAATCAGTTTTCTCGTCACTTAGAAACTCACAACCAAAAAGAATTGTCTGATGATGATGATTAACTCCTATAAATGGTGCGAAGATCAAACCATATTTGTTAGTGTTATATGTCGTATCTGTTGGCGGTCCTGTGACCTTTTTGTAATCTCCGCGGTATTTGACTTAGTCGATTTTACTTGACCGTCGGAACTTCCGGGAGGTTGCTGCCGGGAGGTAGCAAACTGAATTTGTTTACGTCGAGGCTAGTGTTGGACACTATCTCAGTAAAACGATATTGCTCCGCTACGGTGCTCACGGATAGCAGCAATTCGTTCCCAAGATACAACGACGTCGTCTCGGAATAGTAGCACTTCAAATTCCGAGACCGGCGAACCTTTCCGTAGGATTTTCGGACTCTCGATGCAGAAGATGAGCTCTCTAATACTTAGATGCTTGAATGCTTCGAATGATTGAATGAATGAAATGATCTAGTGGAGGGTTCTATTTATACTGAGTGAAGAGGTAAGTATCCTTTGGTTCGGACAGATCTGGACCATTCATAACGAAAGGGTATAACCCTTTAAAGGTCATTTAATCTCGTCCATTGATCTGAAGAGTTATAACTCTTCAGATCCATCTTGATCTCGGCCGTCAGATTAGAACATTTAATCCGACGCCTCAGATCCATTCTCCCTCTTCACATTCAAATCTTTGATCCGACGCTCCAGATCGCACCTTCTTGCGATCTGGCCAGATCTTTGATCTGACGGCCATCATTGAACGTATCTTGAACAATTAATTTCTCATTCACCCTTAATCGATTTTGAGCAAATAAATAGTCCAGATTTATCTACGCAAAATGTAGATTTCGATTTTGAAGTCAAACTTGACTTTCAACGATCGATGGCATCAAAATCGTATCCAACTATCCCCCACATGAATAGAAATTAATGCATTTATTGCATGTATGCATGCTGACACTTTACAAGAGTCCAATCGATAAGTCAATGCATCGGGATAGGTAGCTTGTGGCTTTGAACCTTCCGTAGTGGAATGCTATCGAGTATACTAGGCTGCGCAGTGAACGTGATGTCTTGAACTGCTCAGCTGTTGGTGTATACTAAGACAATAACACCCACACAGAGACTCATCTCACCTACTTTTAGTTCTCATGGGTTGGTTCCGTTTCGGCCATGGACACCATCTTGGATTCATGAGTGTTTCATTGAAGCGGCCTGTCTTCACACTCACATAGGTGACACTTCTATCAAGAGTATCCTACTATACTCCACCTTGTAAAGGTATAGAAGTCATTAAAAGCATAAGCTTAGCCTCACTACATGTGGTAGGGCAGCACCAATTCATCCTAGGATTGGGATAGAGATAACACATCTCTTGTGCTGTTACACAACTTCTGTAACTTCGTTGTCCCATTGAACCAAGATCTTGGGATCTCCAGTCAACAAGGTTGGGTTACTGCTACAGCCGTTTTTAGTTGTTGATTTTTAATCTCATTCCTCTTGATGAGCAGTATACTTGATCTCGATTTAGCCCCTTCGTAAGGGGATCTGCCAAATTATCTTTAGATTTGACATAATCGATTGCAATCACTCCATTCGAGATCAACTGCCTAATGGTATTATGTCGACGGTGTATATGTCGTGACTTACCATTGTACATGCTACTCTGTACCCTTCCAATCGCCGATTGACTATCACAGTGGATAAGTATGGCGGGCACAGGTTTCATCCAGCTCGGAATATCTTCCAAGAAGTTCCGCAGCCATTCAGCTTCTTCAGCTGCTTTGTCAAGTGCTATAAACTCGGATTCCATAGTAGACCGAGCAATGCACGTCTGCTTAGTGGATTTCCAAGACACCGCTCCCCCACAGATCGTGAATACATATCCACTAGTGGATTTGGATTCTTTTGTATCCGATATCCAATTAGCATCACAATATCCCTCTAAGACAGCGGGATACTTTCCATAATGTAATCCATAGTTCATAGTATATTTCAAATATCTAAGAACTCGCATTAATACTTTCCAATGAGTGTCGTTTGGATTACTCGTGAAACGACTCAATTTGTTGACCACACAGGCAATATCCGGGCGAGTGCAGTTTGTGAGATACATCAAACTGCCTATTATCCGAGAATATTCCAATTGTGATATGGGCTCACCGTGGTTTTTTGCTAAGTGTTGACTTAGATCCATCGGCGTTTTGACAGTAGAGAGGTCGTATGCATTGAACCTTTTCAATATTGACTCTACATAATGGGATTGTTTTAAAACTATCCCATCGGATGTCTTGAGAATTTTAATTCCCAATATGACATCTTCTAGACCCATATCTTTCATGTCGAAATTCTTGATCAACATTTTCTTAGTATTCATGATTATATCATGATTACTTCCCATTATAAGCATATCGTCTACGTATAGACAGACGATTACATAGCTTTCAGGTGTGCTTTTGACATAAATGCATTTGTCACATTCATTTATTTTGAATTTGTTTGACAGCATTATTTTGTCAAATTTTTCGGGCCACTGTTTGGGCGCTTGTTTAAGTCCGTACAACGACTTAACAAGTCGACACACCTTGTCCTCTTTTCCCGGAGCTACGAACCCCTCGGGTTGCTCCATGTAGATTTCTTCTTCCAATTCATCATTTAAGAATGCAGTCTTAACATCCATTTGGTGTATTTCAAGGTCATACAGTACTACTATAGCTATCAGCACTCGTATGGACGTAATCCTTGTCACCGATGAGTAGGTATCGAAGTAATCTAAGCCTTCCTTTTGCTTGTACCCTTTGGCTACAAGTCTGGCCTTATACTTGTCAACCGATCCATCAGCTTTATACTTGCGTTTTAGTATCCACTTACAACCTAATGGTTTAGTACCAGAAGGAAGGTCTACTAATTCCCAAGTATGGTTATTCATGATGGACTCGATTTCACTATTGACTGCTTCTTTCCACAATGGGGCGTCGGGACTAGAGAGAGCTTCGCTTAAAGTTCTTGGGTCTACTTCTGACATGAAGGTCATGAAATATGGCCCAAACGATTTCTCAACTCTAGCCCGTTTGCTCCGACGTGGCTCTTCGCTTTGATCGTCAATAGTTCTTTTATGACAACTAAGTTCTGGAATGTTATCTTTGTTTGGACTTTCGTTGTCATCACTTTGAACGTTTCCCTTTTTATTTGGGAACACGTCTTCAAAGAATATTGCATTCCGAGATTCAATGGTTGTACCCACATGAATATCAGGAATGTCTGACTTATGAACTATGAAGCGATATGCACTACTATTTTGGGCATATCCGATAAATATTGCATCGAACGTTTTAGGTCCGATCTTTACTTGCTTTGGCTTAGGTACTTCGACCTTTGCTAAGCACCTCCAAACTTTCAAGTATTTGTATGACGGCTCGCGGCCTTTCCATAGTTCATATGGCGTTTTGTCATTTTTCTTGTGAGGGATTTTATTGAGAATGTGGTTTGCTGATAATATAGCTTCCCCCCACAAGTTCTGGGGTAAGCCTGAATTTATTGGCAAAGCATTCATCATTTCTTTCAGTGTCCGATTTTTACGTTCGGCAACGCCATTCGATTGGGGTGAGTAGGGCGCCGTTGTCTGATGAATAATGCCAAATTCTGAGCAGAATTCATCAAACGGTGCACCATATTCTCCACCTCTATCGCTACGAATTGTTTTAATTCGTTTATCAAGTTGATTCTCAACTTCAGTTTTATAGGTTCTAAAAGCTTCTAAGGCTTCGTCTTTACTTCTTAAAAGAAAGACATAACAGAACCTCGTGCAGTCATCGATAAAAGTAACGAAGTACTTTTTACCTCCTCTAGTTTGCACGAATTTTAAATCACATAGATCACTATGTATTAATTCTAGAGGCGTCGTTGACCTTTCCACCGAGTGAAAGGGTAGTCTCGTCATTTTCGCTCCACGCACACTTCACATTTGTGCATTTCGTCAATATCGATGTTCGGTAATAAATTTAGCTTGACGAGACGTTTTAGTGTATTATTGTTAACATGTCCGAGTCGATCATGCCATAAATAAAAACACTCAACAACATAGCTGGAAGCTTTTATTTTATTACCATTAAATTCACGGTGTACAGTCATTACAACCATCTTGAACAGATTTTGTTCCAAGTATCCCTTACCTATGAAGACACCGTTCTTCGTAAGTACAAAGTTGTTGGACTGGAACACCAATTTGAAGCCGGCTTTAACAAGTGCCGCTCCAGAAACTAAGTTCTTCCTGATGTCGGGAACATGGAGCACATTAATGAGAGTTAGCTCCTTTCCGGACGTCATTTTCAGAACTACTTTCCCGAGTCCAACAATCGGGGATGAAGCGGAATTGCCCATAAAGAGCGTTCTTCCGCTTATCGGGGTATACGTGGAGAATAACGCCTTATCTGAACAGATATGGCGTGTTACTCCAGTATCGATCCACCACTGCCTCGGGTTGTATTGGCTTCAAACACGACCGCAGCGAGGTCCAGGTCCATTTCGTTGGAAGTTGCGACCTGGTTTGCAACATCCTTCCGGCCTTTGGTTGGCTTCTTCGGACGTCTGCAGTCTTTAGACATGTGTCCTGACTTTCCGCTGTTGTAGCAGGACCCCTTGAATTTGCCTTGAGCCTTCTTGATTGGTTGTTTCGGCTTCTTGGCTCTCGGTTCCGCCAGGTTGGACATCTCGTCAACTGTCCGCTTTGTTCCTTTAGAGTCGGAAAATTTTTGGTTATCCTCCTTTATGCGCAGCTTCAGGATCAGGTCTTCAAGTGTCATCTCCTTTTGCTTGTGCTTCAGGTAATTTTTGAAATCCTTCCACGACGGAGGGAGTTTCTCGATTACCGCGGCCACCTTGAATGATTCGTTTAGTGGCATGCCTTCGGCGTCCAGATCATGCATTATTATTTGCATGTCTTGGACTTGAGACATTATGTTCCTGGAATCCACCATCTTGAAATCCAAAAACCGACCGACGAAGAATTTCTTCAGTCCGGCGTTTTTCGGTTTTGTATTTCTTCTTCTGTGATTCCCACAATGACTTGGTCCTCTCCATTATGCAATATACGTTATATAGCGCATTGTCCAGCGCATTTAAGAACGTAATTGCGGCACAGGAAGTCTCCGTGTGACCACGCATCGCGAGCAGCCTGGCTCCCGGAATTATTTTTCCGTAGCGGCTGGCGGGTCTTCACGCAGGAACCGTAGAAGGTTCAGCGTGGTTAGGTAGAACAGCATCTTCTGCTGCCATCTTTTGAAGTCGGCTCCGTTGAATTTCTCCGGCTTCTTGGCGTGCGGGATGGAGGTCAGTATGTCGTTGATCACAGCCATTTCAGTTTGCCAAATATCTTTATTGTAGAGCAGATTCTCTCAACTTGGTGTGGTGGCGCAGTTGGTTACCACCTCAAATTAACATACAAGAGGTCTCCAGTTCGAGTCCTCTTGACGTCAATTATTTTATAATAATTGCACCAATATCGTTTTACGATTGTTGGCGGTCCTGTGACCTTTTTGTAATCTCCGCGGTATTTGACTTAGTCGATTTTACTCGACCGTCGGAACTTCCGGGAGGTTGCTGCCGGGAGGTAGCAAACTGAATTTGTTTACGTCGAGGCTAGTGTTGGACACTATCTCCGTAAAACGATATTGCTCCGCTACGGTGCTCACGGATAGCAGCAATTCGTTCCCAAGATACAACGACGTCGTCTCGGAATAGTAGCACTTCAAATTCCGAGACCGGCGAACCTTTCCGTAGGATTTTCGGACTCTCGATGCAGAAGATGAGCTCTCTAATACTTAGATGCTTGAATGCTTCGAATGATTGAATGAATGAAATGATCTAGTAGAGGGTTCTATTTATACTGAGTGAAGAGATAAGTATCCTTTGGTTCGGACAGATCTGGATCATTCATAACGAAAGGGTATAACCCTTTAAAGGTCATTTAATCTCGTCCATTGATCTGAAGAGTTATAACTCTTCAGATTCATCTTGATCTCGGCCGTCAGATTAGAACATTTAATCCGACGCCTCAGATCCATTCTCCCTCTTCACATTCAAATCTTTGATCCGACGCTCCAGATCGCACCTTCTTGCGATCTAGCCAAATCTTTGATCTGACGGTCATCATTGAACGTATCTTGAACAATTAATTTCTCATTCACCCTTAATCGATTTTGAGCAAATAAATAGTCCAGATTTATCTACGCAAAACGTAGATTTCGATTTTGAAGTCAAACTTGACTTTCAACGATCGATGGCATCAAAATCGTATCCAACAGTATCAAATACAACTATATCATCAAATACACTGTATGCTCTCCTTGATATATGATCAGCCCAAAAACACCTAGTAAATCTGTTATCTGAATCAGTCTCATAATCAAAGAAAAAATATGAATTCTTCTCTTGCTCAGATATAAAAAAACTCAATCAATGTTTCAGCATCAATACCCTTTTGTTCTTCTCTAAGATTTCTTTCTAAATTTCTAATATCTTTTTCTGTGCAACCAACCCCCTCAGGCCCCCCATGCTCTATCTCCAATAAGCGTATTTGTTGACAAGTAGGTACATTTGCCTCTAAAAATTGTTTTGTCAATGTTTTCTTTGCTGTTGAAATATTACGATGCGAGCGTAGCAAATGCACCTTTGATGGAGTCGAAAGCGGATGATTATGAGTTTCTATGAAGTTACTGACAACCCAATTAGGTCCAGTCTGTTTCTTGACAAATGCAATATTGGACTTACAACCCGTTCTAACTACACCACGTGCTCTTTCCCTTATCACTTGATCAGTTTTTCCATGCCCTTCTTTAAAGCATACAAATTGTTTCCAAGTCACTTCATTTGTTATTTTATTTTTCTTGCTCGTATGGATCCTTGAACTAAATCCAGCTTCTCGTGCATATTGATTATAGAATGAATATGCCTCATCTAGTGATGTAAATTCCATTCCAATTTTTGGTTTTCGATGATCTGCAACTTGAGGAATATAGTCCTGATCATCAACTCTTTGCCCTTCCATTTCTAGACGCCCTAAATAGAAATTGCAAGTATAACATAGTTCCAACAAAATAGAAAATCAAGAATGAAGACTAAAAGAAAAGAATAACAAAATATCAAGAGATCAAGAATTCTTAATAAATAATTTATTAACAAAAAACAGGATTACCTAAAATGAAGCATAAAACGAAACATAGCTCATATAACAAAAAATAAGCTATCAGGATTTTACATAAAACAAATACAGATTATTCATAACACAAGAAGCTGTATCAGGATTGCTTAAATACAAATTTTACATAAAGTATGCTAACAAGTATATCAGGATTGCTAAAACAAATACAGAGTCTCAAGCATTTAGGATAAACTACATGGATGTTATTCCTCAATTGAACTCGATGAAAGTCTCCAACACAATAACACTGAATAAGAATTTTAACTTCAGCAACTCAACTCCTAGCAGCCAGGGATTACACTAATGCACCCTAGTTTCTGTGTTAACACATAAACTTACGAAGCCCTAGCAATCAAAAACACAGAAACTTACGGTTTTTGTAGCTTCGTTGCGGCAAGGGAGCGAGGGCGCCACGGGGAAGCCGAAGCAGCGTCTTTTGCACTGAAAACCCTAGCTTCGGCTAAGAGTTAATAAGAATTTTAACTTCAGCAACTCAACTCCTAGCAGTCAGGGATTACACTAATACACCCTAGTTTCTGTCTTAACACAGAAACTTACGAAGCCCTAGCAATCAAAAACACAAAAACTTACAGTTTTTGCAGTTTCGTTGCGGCAAGGGAGCGAGGGCGCCACGGGGAAGCCGAAGCAGCATCTTTTGCACTGAAAACCCTAGCTTCGGCTGAGAGTTAGGGCTTCGCAGCACGGGGAGGAGGCAGCGAGGGCGGCACGGGCAGGAGGAGGCAGGGAGGGAGGGAGTTTCGGCTTCGGCTGAGAGTTAGGGGGCCCCGGCTTCTGTCGTTCGGTGCGAAGACGGCGAGGGAGGCTGGTGTGGCTTCGATCGTTTGGCGAGAAGAAAGGAGTCGTGCGAAACGGCGAGGGAGGGATTTAGGGTTTCGTTCGCGGTCGCGTGAAAATTTCGCCCAGCGTCTTTTTTAATTCATCCCCAATATGCCACGCAGACCTGCCATGAGGGCAGGTCCACACGAGTCGCGCAAAAGCATTCCGCAGGAGAGCTTCCTTGTATATATATATATATATATATATATATATATAATTCTAGAAAAATTTCAAATTTTCTACGAGGAAAAATTTGGGTTTCAAATTATTTAAGAAAAAATTTAAATTACGAAATTGATATATATATATATATATATATATATATTTTGAAGTCGTATTTTACACACAGAGAAGTCAATTTAAACCAAAGAGAACAAAGGTTAGCTTTTTAGCATAAATGTTCTCATGAAACAAGTACAAGTTCGTAGTTATCTCATCTTAAGGCTTATTCATTATGATCCAAGTTCTTATTCAACTAATATGTGAAATTTATAGAAATTATATTAGTAATTTAGTCTTGTTATGATTAACATTCTGCAAATGAGAATATACCAGTTTCTCTTAGTTTGATATAACATTTCAGTCATTCCAAGCATAAGGCCGATGCTTACCATTCAATTAGGAAATAGCTTATGTGACCTGTAGGCCCTATTCTTCCATACTTGGTTACTGCCCCCGGATTAGGGTGTAACGGAAGGATGATTTATCATTATCTCAGATATTTATGGTTCGATCCCCAGTTACAACGTATTTGTAGAAATTTTTCTTTCAAATGGGACATGAATCCTGGAACGTTAGATTTCTGGATTGTCCATCACGAGCGCTTCTTGATTTATCCTAACGGTCGATAAAAAATTTACGTAGGATCGGATTAATTATTTGAGATTAAAAAAATTTCATTAATCATTATTATTTTATTGCTGCTGCTGCTGCATGCTTGCTGCTGTATACTTGGCTACTACTGCTAATGACAAATAAAGTTGATTGTTCAACTACTGCAATGATGTTACTAGCAAATATCGAACTGGCGGCCTGCAAGTTTGGCAATGTGTTAGTTCCATTTTTGTATCTCAGTCTATGAGAAATATTCATTTGTTAATTATATTATGTACAGCAAACATATTCTAAATGTAAATAATTTGAAGTTGTTAAGGTATGTTATGTTTAACTTACCCCCTTCAAATACACTCCATCTCCTCTTGCACCTAAATAATTTGAAGAATTTTGATTGCCATTGTTTATAAAAGGGGAGTACGAAATCAAAACATTGACCACTAAGGACTATCATTAAAATTAATCGACAATAATATTAGTAGAACACTACAATTTATTCAAAATGTCGCCCCTAGATATGGCGCGATTGATAATATCTCACTTGGATGATCCCTCACTTCCCGAGTTCGATTTTTTCCTAATAGAGCGCACAGTATACTGACGAAAGAAATCGTCACAGGCTGCTGTGTGGTCGGGTCATCAGGTACCGATATCATCAGTGATAAAGTTGCCACGTGTCTCCGTCCCGCGATTTATCTTTGTTGACCGATGAAGACTCTCGTTGAAGATTATGGGATAGAGTTGGTTAACTAAGTGAATTAGTCGGGCTTAAGCCTGAATAGCTTTTATAAATATAAAAAATATATAATTTATTCAAAATGATTATTATAAAATCGCTGGGACAGTTTTTCAGAAGACTCGCCTAAAGAGGACTGTATATTGTGTGGGTTAAGTGGTCCCTTGTTGAAACATAATGGTATTTTTTATGTTGAAAACAGATTATAGAAAATGTTTGATCAAGTAATGGGTTTGGTCCTATGAAAGTTTTTCATCGGTCATCAGGATAAATCAAAAAATACTCACGATGGACGATCTAAAAGTCCAATGTCCCAGGGTTCACGTCCTATTTAGAGGAAAAATTTCTACAAAATACACCGAATTAGAGATCGAACCGCGGATACCTACGATAGCAACTAATCACTCTACCACGACACCGGAGGCTGAAGACAGACTATAGAGTGTCATAAAATCCTTAAATTATGATTATATGATTTTCATTTGAACCTTTCGTCCGTATCAATTTATCATTATATTTTGGCTTCTTTACGCCACAAACGGTGTGGATGTACTAATTATTTTCAATAGGGCCCAAATCCACTCTCATGTAAGAAGAAAAAGCCTAAAGATGATGCTTCTATCGTGAAGAATCAGGTGATGATGGAGCTACCTTATTTCATATTTTTGTAGTTCTTCAATTTTAAATCTTGTTTCTGTGCCTTTTCTGACTTGTTTTACTGGGTATGTCGGTAAACGCAAGGAATAGCTGTTCACAAGAAGGAAAAAAAAATGGTGTTTCTCTCTACTAGAAAGACACCGTAATACCCTACACCTCTCCTGTTCCCTCCCCATAAATTTAGGAGGCGCTTGATAAACAAATTTAGAAGGCAGGAATGAAAATGAAATTTATTTTATTCACATTTATGATGCTTGATATACGAGAATCAAAATCAAAATATAAATATGATACTCCTGATTTTATAATCTAGTCCCCACTAGATTATCACTAAATTCATAAATCCCTCAATCAAAACTCATTATTATTTTTATTACTTAATGTATACCAAACACCCCTTAGATTATATCAAAGTTAACATTTGATAAATTTAACACTGACAAGCATTTTGAATAGATTTAGAAAAGGGGAAAAAAATACATTTGGGGACACTTTAACATCTTAAATATTCAATTTAAATTATATCAAAGTTAAGATGGGATAAATTTGTGCTTTCACAGTGTAAGATGCATCTTGGTAAATTAGTAACTTTTTGGCCAAAAAAACTAATGAAAAATGATGTGCTCAAAGAAAAAATTAAGGAATGACTGTTCTCCAGGGTATAGTTTGATTCGGGACGACGATCAACGTAAAAAGAATAACTAAAAATACAAATAAGGTAGATGCATCTTGACGCTAAATTTTCAAGGACGATGAAACTTAAGAAAAAGAGTTTTCTAGCTCTCAGAATAACAGGAGTTGAGAAGAGGAATTGGAGTTTTAGGTTGAGCTGATATCTAAACTACAGTTTTGATTCTCCCATTGCCAAAGTTGGGGTCCTCCAGCAATTCACTTCTCGCTTGTTAATTAATATGTTTCTTTCCCTTGGTTAGGTTAGATTCGGAGTGTAGTCTTTTTGATATTGTGAATGTATTCTAATGATCAGGTTAGTCAGTTCAATTTTTGAGTAAATTACGTAGAATTCTTGTTCCTCAACTGTTCTCAGAAACTTTTCTTGACTTCATGCAAAGATCTGTGGTTGTGTGCCGTAAGGTTTTGTAGTTTTTTAAGTAAAAATATATATTTTTGTTTATGAATCCAGAAATCCAGAATCCTTTTGTAGTTAACAATCAATTGGTCTTTGATCAGAAGCAATCTCGGAAGTATTGCAAGATCAACGTATAAATCCATCTAGCTATTTGACTTGCTGTTTCACTTAACATTCCAACCTAAACTTCTGATTCCTGTGGCCCTAAAAGAGCTAGAATATTTTGTTATAATAAAATCGAAAACAATTTGGATCATTCTTGAAGTGGATGTGCTTCATAGAAAAAAAGATATTGATGAATTTCTATGCAATGACTTTACATGATTTAATTAATTGTCTAGATCATGAAATATTATTGATAAATTTGGATTTTTGTTTTTTATAGCTTAGGATTCACGTCTTACTGCCTAATTAATCCTTAAGGTGGGCGACATTCTTCCTTATTCCTTGATCGGGCAATTTCAAAAGAGCCGGTCTAGTAGCCCACATGTTTCATTCTTTGTCAATCTTGAGTTTTGAATCTTGATGTGTGGTTGATCTATTGAAAAAAAATTATTAACCAAATAACAGTCGAATCTGAGATGACTCTGGTCCAAAGTTTTGATGTGTGGGTGATAAATCGGAAAAATCCACATGGAAGAGGTATCAAAAATAAATTCAATCCGACAACTCAACCCGAATCCACCTGAAAAAAAACGAATTCAGATTCAAAATTTTCAAATTTGGATCGGGATCGGGTTGGAGGGTTTCGGGTTGAAAATTTTCCGGTCGAGTTTGGGTTGACCCAAATTTAAGGTTTAGTGGGTTTTTTGAGTCAAATCAAATTTTATTTTAAAAATTAAGATGCTTTTTATGTAAATTAATATCAATATTAGTATGATAACCGTGGAGTATTGAGATAAAAGTGAAGAATTATAAAGAAAATAGTCAAAAAAAAATTATTTTGAATCGATTTTTTCGGTTATTCGGGTCGGATTCGAGTTCGGGTATAGGAGTTTCGGGTTGAATTAGAGTTCGGGTCGGGTTCGGTTGGGATTTAAAAAAAAAATCTAACTCGACCCGAACTCAACTCGACCCATATGAATTGACACTCATACATCCTGATAGCTAGCATTATCAGGTTCGTTATCCATTAAGAAGAAAATTTTTTAATAATACATTGCAGCTGAGTCTCGAACTCTAGATCCCTGATCTGTCATTCAAGGATTCAAACATGACACCCTATCCCCGAGGAATTTTTATATACAATCATGGATATGACTAGCCCCCGTGGCAGTTCTAAATCTTACTAACATGAAAAAATAATTTTAATAAAATGGAATAGAGAAAGCTAATTTTATAATTAAAATAAAAGATGATAGTGTTCATCTCAGACGAACTCAATATCGTCGACTCCTGGTTAAATATACACAAATAAATTATCAGAGATATTAATACTTTTACCTAGGGATGAAAGATAATTCTATAATAATCTATATCTTTATCAATAAACCAAGTAGCTATTTTTTTTCTAAAAAAAACAACATATGATAATAAATAATTTGCACACACTTCTAGCTTTCCATTGGGATTGAAGCATGAAACTAGTTGTTGATGATGACAATAAACAGTATAATAAATATTCAAAATTCTTCATTCTACTTCCCCTACGCCACGGCATGACCAACAAGATACTCTTAAATCTAATTTTTAACCGTCAAATCTAGTCAAAAAAAAAATCTTTTTAGTAGATTTAGTTGCAACTCCCAGACTAAACAAAATGGCATCAAGCTCAATAATAAATCTGCACATTGCACCACAAAAATAAATTTTAAAACCAAAGTTAAATCAGATGAGAATCTAATGAAACTTAATGAAAGTAAGAATCACATAGTTTTCACTAATTGCTCAACTTAAATTCCTAAGCTGACCTTGTCTTACAGTTCAAGTATCACATCCTTGTCTCAATCATAGATGATTTGATTCCTCCTTCTTCTTCTTCTTTTTCTAGCTTTGAGAGCAATGAAGAAGCAGCTGTGGCTGGGGAAGAAGATGAAGATTGCAGTAGCTTCATATCACAGAGGATTTGATCTTCTGAGTCTGGGAGTTGGAGTTCTCATTGGATGCTTTGTTGTCTCTCTCACCTTTCTCACCATGCACAGATCTTACATGCTTTCTTTTCCATCGAGTATATATGTTCTTAGTTTTCATTCCTTTTTTGTATTAAATATGTTTCTTTTTTTCTTACATTGTTGGTTTTTCAGTGGCTTCTCAGGTGCCAAAAACAGCAGATGCATGTTCTTTGATTTCTTCACCGATTGGTGAGCGAGCGAATTGCCTTTTTGCCTCGTTTTTATTGTTCTTCTGTTTTAATTTCCTGCAATTTTGTGGTGCAGAGCCGAATGGCAAGCCGAGGATTTCTGATGAGCTTTCAAGCAATGGAGTTGCTGCAGGTGAAGATTTCAACAATATCGAGATTTTTGTTTCAAAATTCGATTTTTGAAGCGCGATTGGATTTAAAAATTCGATTTTGAGGCGCGATTTGATCTAAAAATTCGATTTTGCTCCGGCATCAGAGACGCCGACGTGCGACACGTCGAGCCACCGGTGCGATCTCTGCGACGTCTACGGCGACGTGAGGATCGTCGCCGGCGGAGACTCCCCTGCGTCGGTGCTCCGTGTGTCGGCCTCCTCTCGGTCCGCCGGGCGTCGGTCATGGCAGGTGAAGCCCTACGCTCGGAAGTGGGACCGCAGCGTGATGCGCGGTATCAAGCCCGTCGACGTGATCCTCTCCGGCGGCGACGCGCCGCCGTGCGCCGTCGCCCACGACGTCCCTGCCGTCGTCTTCTCCACGGGAGGCTACGTCGGCAACTACTTCCACGACTTCGCCGACGTGCTCGTCCCGCTGTTCCAGTCCGCGCGTGAGTTCGACGGCGAGGTCCTCCTCGTCGTCTCCGGCTTGAACCTCTGGTGGATGGCCGGAAAGTACGGCCACTACTTCCGCCGGATCTCCAAGTACGACCCCATCGACCTCGACAACGACGGGCGCGTGCACTGCTTCGAACGCGCCATCGTCGGCCTCCGCGCCGACGAGGACCTCACGATCGACCCGGAGAAGTCGCCGGCGGGGCTCACCATGGAGGACTTCCGCCGCTTCATGAGCTCCGCCTACGGCCTCAACCGCCGCCGCGCCGCCAAAGTAACAGAGCAACCGGAGAAGAAGCCGCCACGGCTGCTCCTGATCACGCGATCCAAGAGCAGAATGTTCGTGAACGCCGGCGACATCGCCCGACTCGCCGAGCAGCTCGGATTCGAGGTGGTGACGTCGGAGGGCGAGCACGACGTGGCCAAGTTCTCGCGAGTGGTGAACTCCTGCGACGCCATGGTCGGCGTGCACGGCGCCGGGCTGACCAACATGGTGTTCCTCCCTGCGAACGCGGTGGTGATCCAGGTGGTGCCCTTCGGCGGGCACGAGTGGATCGCCACTACGTACTTCGGGAACCCGGCGAGGGGGATGGGGCTCAAGTACTTGGAGTACGCCATTGACGCCGGCGAGAGCACGCTGACGGAGCTGTACTCCAGGGACGATCCGGTGTTCAGGGATCCGCCGGCGATCCACAAGCTCGGGTGGGCGAAAATGGGGGAAATTTACTTGAATAAGCAAAATGTGAGGGTGGATTTGGGAAGATTTAGGCCTGTTCTTGAGAAGGCTCTTGACCTTCTCAGGGAGTAGTCAGTCAGTAGAGGGAGGAAGTTTAGTGTTATTACAAATAAGGGCCTATGAGATTATATGCCGCCCTTTTAATATATTAGGTAGTTAACTCCTAACTTTTGATAATATGGTGCTTCTTCACGGTGTGACTTCTATTTATATATCTAAATTTATATTATTCTGTATACGCAGGGCCAAAAAAATTTTAAATGTCTTTTATTTATATATTTAAGGGGATGCTTGGTAAACGAGTTTAGAAGACGGGAATGAAAATGAAACCCATTGATGATGCTTGATATACAGGAATCAGAAGTAAAATATGGATATGATATCCCTTATTTTATAACCTAGCCCCCACTAGGTTATCATTAAACCCATAAACCCCTCAATCAAAATTTATTATCATTCTCATTATCGAATATATACCAAGCGCTTCCTAAATTTATCTTACTCTATATAGGTAGTGATAGAAGAATTCTAATTGTTATAACGTGCAGAAGTTATTAAGTGCTATTATAACAATTTAAAATGATTTCAATAAATTTAAAGTAATTTTGATTAAGTTTAAATTATTTTGAATGATAAAGATTATTTAGATATAATAGTAGCCTTTACAAGTGTAGTCAAGTTGGTACTCTAGTAGGGTTTGCCACCAATGAGGCATGATCCAATTTTTGATCAGTACAAATACTACTTGAGTTATCTTGTGTCTCCTGTCTAGGAAGTCACTCGGCTAAGGCTGACAATCTCAGCTAAAATTGAATACACCTTCACGATTTATCCTCATTCGGAGTAGGTGAGATGATCCTAGAATGAATTGCTAAGGTGACGACAACACCTTTGCCGTCCATTTAATTATAATAATATTTCAAGTTAGAGTTCAAGATGATAAGGTTTAACTATAATTCAGCACATAATTATTATAATTGCTGTTACAACATGGAAAATTAACTCTTAACTATAATCAAAATCACTATCACAAATTAATATTATATTAACAAATGTTATCAACTTGATAAAAATTATTTAAATTTTATTAAAATTATTTTAAAATAGTTTTAATTAAATCTTAAAATTATTTGAAAATAATTATAATAATTACTAGATAATTTGTACGTAGGAGTATTTTAGAAATAATATTTGTGATAAATGTCTTTTTGATTTTGTTTAATTTATTGATTTTAATAGTTGGGTCACTTTTGGGCCCATCAATCGGCCGGCCCGTATATTCTGTTTTGATGGACCCAAATCGTCAAATGCAAATCACTCTCCTTGTCCGCGAAGTTCTTCCTCGATTCTCGAAAGATCCTTGTGGGTGTTAGGGTTTCGGTAGATCTCGCTCCATTTGCTGTCGCGCCGCTGCTTTCCTCATGGCCGCCGCCGCCGTTCCTCGGGCTCCCTCCTCGAAGACGGAGAGTTACGTGGACACAAAGCGGCGTGACGATGTCCGGCAGTCGAACATCATCGCCGCCCGCGCCGTCGCTGACGCCGTGCGCACTTCCCTTGGGCCCAAGGGAATGGACAAGATGATCGCCTCCGCCAACGGCGAGGTTATCATCACGAACGACGGCGCCACCATTCTTAACAAGATGGAGGTCATTCAGCCCGCCGCCAAGATGCTCGTCGATCTATCCCGTTCGCAGGACGCCGCTGCCGGCGACGGAACGACGACTGTGGTCGTACTGGCAGGGTCCCTCCTAAAGCGCTCCCTTTCCCTCCTCTCCGCCGGTGTGCACCCCACCGCGGTCTCCGACGCCCTTCACCGCTTGTCCATCCGCGCCGTCGATGTCCTCCACAGTATGGCCATACCGCTTGATCTCTCCAATCGCGATGCCCTTGTGAAATCCGCCGCTACCTCCCTCAACAGCAAGGTCGTTAGTCAGTATTCCTCCCTTCTGGCCCCCTTGGCGGTTGATGCTGTCCTCTCCGTCGTTGATCCTGCACAACCGGACATTGTAGATCTCCGCGATGTGAAGATAGTGAAGAAACTTGGGGGCACTGTTGATGACACAGAGCCAGTCAAAGGTCTCGTCTTTGATAAGAAGGTCAGCCATTCGGCTGGCGGCCCAACTCGGGTTGAGAATGCTAAGATTGCTGTCATACAGTTTCAGATTTCTCCACCAAAGACTGACATTGAGCAGAGCATCGTGGTCTCTGACTACACCCAGATGGACCGAATCCTTCGCGAAGAACGGAATTATATCTTGGGGATGGTTAAGAAGATCAAAGCAACAGGATGTAATGTGCTTCTTATCCAAAAAAGCATTTTGAGAGATGCTGTGACTGATCTCTCACTGCACTACCTGGCCAAGGCGAAGATTCTGGTGGTAAAGGATGTGGAAAGAGATGAGATTGAATTTATCACAAAAACATTGAACTGCCTGCCAATTGCTAACATTGAGCACTTCCGAGAAGACAAACTAGGTTTTGCAAATTGTGTCGAGGAAGTGTCGGTTGGGGATGGAAAGATTGTAAAGATAACAGGAATCAAAGACATGGGAAGGACAACAACTGTACTCGTTCGAGGATCAAACCAGCTGGTTCTGGACGAGGCAGAGCGCAGTCTCCATGATGCCCTTTGTGTTGTCAGGTTAATTCATCCCCATGTCATTATCTCTATACCTCTGTGCAAATAACCTTCCATATTTACCTGCAGTTTTTGTGAAAATTTTATTAATAACTGAAGGTTGATTTTTATGGTCAAATTTCTTTCTTCTCCCATTTTATTTTTTGTTTTGGGTTATACATTATGAAAACATTGTATGGTTGGGTTGGGTAGAAAGAGCCCGAATCTGTATGTTGTGCTGTTAGGACAATTCTTGAGCTATTACATTAGCCGGTGTCATAGATGACTGTGATGCTGAAGGTTTAGTGAATTATTGGGTAGGGAACTAGTTTGACATCTCATTTATAGGCATGTGCTAATTTTTTTAAGGGACCAAGTAGGAAAAGTTTAAAGTTTGAGAATATTATGGTATGTTCTAATTCTAGTTTGTGGTTAATAGACTGATGGTTTGATTATATAGACTTCTGATAAGTTATGTATGTCATTTGGAGTAGGGTAAAAAATAGGCAATGAGTAGTAATGGTGTTAATCAGTGACAGCAGTGGTAATAACTTACAATTGCATCAATTAATAAAGGATGCAAGCTGATAGTCCGTCATATTGCATTCATAGTGAAAGCAAGATGAGAGAATTGTAGCAATTTTGACAGAGTTCATATTGACTATTTCCACAAAATTTATTGTCTTATGTAAACTCTTTGGTTACCCTCCATACAAATGCCGACATGGCAATAGCAGCTATTGTGTTTTTGTGTTAGATTCTAGATGATAGATTCTCTTGCCGATGGTATGACATGATAATGTACCATAGGCACATATTTGGCTCCAATACACCATATTGGATTCTTGTACCTGAATCCAAGTAGTATAGTATATCATGGATAAGCTTTTTGTTGTTGGAACATTATTTTTGTTTCCATTTGTTCGAGCTTATGAACCTTAAGATCAGTTAGCTCTGTCCTTGAGGGTTGTATTAGTTTACCTGCATCAGGATGTGATCATTTTATATAATTTAGATGTTACTATTCAAAATTCTCAACAAGGCTGTTTTTAGTTAAGGCAGTAATATACTTGCACACAATGTTGCTTTTTTGAAATATCTGGATGCTCAAAATCTCAATTGATTTAGGACATGTTGATTGTCTTCATTTCCCTCAAACCCCTAAATCCTAAGCACAATTACACTTGAAACAGTACTACTTTCCATTGAATCTGTGTGACTTTCCTTGATTCAATAGTGGGATTGCTTTGCAAACACAAAAAATTTATGTCAGCTTGGATCACTGAAGAAATTAGGTTGCTCATAACAATGGCGATTAGATGATACTAAGGTTATGCCTTTATCGAAGCCAATTGGGCGGTTTAAAGGATAGATACTTAAGTTTGTACAGTATTAGTTGCTTCTTTGTTTTTTCTATTCCTATTAAAATGGATGTGATGGTGGTTTAGCTGTTGATCATTTGCACTTGTATGATAGTAGATTCTTCGAAAATTTAACATCTAGTCATATAAATTGCATTCTCTTACAGATGCTTGGTAAACAAGAAATTTCTGATTGCTGGTGGGGGTGCGCCCGAAATCGAAATGTCCAGGCAGCTTGGAGCGTGGGCAAAAGAGCTCAAAGGTATGGAAAGTTATTGCATAAAGGAGTTTGCAGAAGCTCTCGAGGTCATTCCCTACACTTTGGCGGAAAATGCCGGCCTTAACCCGATAGCCATCGTCACGGAGCTGAGGAACCGGCATGCGCAGGGCGAGATCAACTCTGGAATCAATGTGAGGAAGGGACAAATCACAAACATCCTGGAGGAGAATGTCGTGCAGCCGTTGTTAGTTAGCACGAGCGCGATTACACTGGCAGCTGAGTGTGTGAGGATGATTTTGAAGATCGACGACGTTGTCATTGTGAGGTAGAACTTAGGGAGGAGCAAAGATGATTTTGTTGGTTGGCATTTGGAACTGGACTAGTTTTCTGCTTGGTCTTTAAGTTGACATTTTGATCTTATTTTTGTTTCATTTTAATTTGAGACTCACGGTTATTGTCTCAGCAATTTACTGTTTTTCATTCTTTCTTTCTTTTATCTCGCTCTTTCATTACTATCTCTACTTTCGGTAAGTTCCTTATAATAATGCGCTTTTCTCTGTTGAGGCAATTCACTGAATTAGACTAATGCTCTTCTCAACGAGGGTCCAATGAAACTGAATAATATAAAAATATTAATATTTGAGTTTACTTTAAAACATATATATGATTGAAGTTTAAAAATATAAATAATTTGAATTTAAATTTGGTTTAAAATAAAATTTGAGTTTGGTTCAAATGATTTAAATTTAGATTCGAACATGATTAAATTATAATTTAAAATAATTTATTTGGTTCGAATTATTCTAAGAATAAATTATCTTAAAATCTCTAAATATCAAACTTAACTTCTTTAGTCAGTTTTTTATTAGAGAAAATTTATTCGGTTTTTGTATTCAACAAAACTTACTCTCGTGTGTGTATGCAAATTTTTCTTTATTTCATCTCTCTCATACATTTTAATTTATCTAAATTTTAAATAAAAATTTAAAGTGAGATATAATTTATTTTAAATTTAACATTATTTAATTAGAATTACTCAATCAATTCAGTTTCAGCTAATCGATTCGTATAATTTTGAATTAATTGATCAGGGAGAAAATGAATTGTGCTAAATTAGATAGAAAATCTATTCGATTATAATTAAATTGTGTTGAATTTAGGAGGAATTATGTCTCCTGTTCAATTTTTTTTATCAATAAAAAATAATGAGGACTTATGTTCTCTAGCAACAAAGGAAAAAAATAATATTTAATTTAATAGTAAATATACTAGATTCTAATTAAAATGTGTTAAATTTAAAAAAAATTATATCTCTTTTAAATTTTTATAAATTTTTTTTAGATAATTAAGTAAATCAGTGTGCATTAAAAAATTTAAAGGAAATTGAAGCCAAAAAAAAAAAAATTACATGTGTTCCGGAAGGGAATCGAACGGTGAGTCACCGAGGTATAGCCCACGAGGATGGCGACGAGGAGAAGACGATCACGCCCTGCGAGATCAACACAAGTGTTAATGGGAACACATTGGAAGATTTTCCGGCAGAGCCCACTTCGACGCTCAAGTCAGGAACGAGAACTCTTTTAGGAGGACAACGAGAAAATATAATTTAGTTAAGTTCGGAGAGCTTACCCCCTTACCTGGATGCCGAAGCACCTTATATACCTGTGGGCTTGATTATACATGTCTCTACGTTCTCCTCCACATCCCCTAATCATCGGTTACGTGATAACTTTTAGGTAACGGTCGCTGCGATCATTAAAGCCTTAATTACCGCGTGTATCGGGCAATAATTATCTAATGACTTTCATGATCTGGAAAGATGAACGACTAATTGAAGTCAGGCTAGCTGATACATTGATCTGTGGGGCTCCACTCTCCCGAGTTGGTCTCGGGGGCCTACGTTTGTTTTACTAATAGTCTATAGAACCTAAGGCCCGGCCTGACTTCGAGCGTCCGGCCTCCTGAGAGGGTCTCGAGAGCTGGTAGCCCGGTCTGACCTCGGGCGTCCATCCTCCCGAGGGAGTCTCGGAAGCTTGTAGCCCGGCCTGACCTCGAATGTTCGTCCTCCCGAGAGGGTCTCGGGAGCTTGCTGCCCGGCCTGTCCTCGAGCATTCGTCCTCCCGAGATGGTCTCAGGAGCTTGCAGTCCGGCCTGTTTCGGGCGTTTGTCCTCCTGAGAGGGTGTCGAGAGCTCGGCCTCAACGCTCAGGTTCAGTGGACCCAGACACGTAACTTTCTTGTGCCACGTATTAGCCCGAGAATGCTCATCCCCATTAGAAGTCCGTCTCTTTAAATCTAATCGAAGGAAGTGTGGCTGACTGATTAGATTAGTGGTGCAACGAAGGGAAGCTACGTATCTGTGGGTCCACATATCCATTACTTCTCCGTTGGCAGATTGTCGTGTCCAAGGAATCGAAACAGTCGTCCCTTGACCCGAGGTAATCTTTTTGAATTAGTCCAGAAGGCTCTGCGAATTCCGAGACGCGACAATGATAATTGTCTATCACCCATTAAAAGTGCATTGGGTCTCTTAATGACGACAAAACATCTCAGCAAAAGTAGCCTTGCCACGTGTTCAAATGTTTTCTTCGCGATCTCCTGCTGATACACGCCGCATGACCATACCAAACGACGACCTTAAAGAGAGGCGACACCTCAAGATGGGTGATCATCACTGTCCACATGTCGTGCCCCCATTGTCCGCACGAGGGCAACTTCTTCTCTATAAAATAGGGGGTGAAAACGTTCGTCCGCCTTCTTGCATCGTTGATTAGCAAAGTTTGTGCGCTTCATTCCCGTCTACTATCGTTTTCTATCACTAAGGCTTCTTCCTCGCGCGTAAGTTCCCTCCCTGTTCCATCTTCTTCCCCTTCTCTCCTTAGAAGCCATGGGTAAGGAAGGGAAAAAGGACCAAGGTAGGAAGGAGACACCGGAGAAGGATTATCAACCGAAGTGGTATGAAGCCGCTTCCTCTAAGGTTAAGTCAAAGACCCTCTAAGCTGCCTGCGAAGCATACAACATTTCGGCAGAACTGGAGGTAGAAATCCCTAGGATAGATCAATCTCTCGTAGAACCTCCCGTAGGGGTTTTCACCTTCTTCCTAGGGCAAGTAGAACTAGGACTTCGCTTCTCTCTTCCTCCTTTTTCCATGAGCATATCCTCATATTTCGATATCCCTCTTCATCAGATGGCTCCCAATGTCTTTGCTCAGATGAGCGGGGCGTTTATCCTTTTCAAACTTTTTGACATTCCCTTAACTCCATGCTTATTCTTTTTTTTTCTTCCTCTCCACCCTGGCGTCTAGGGGGACCTTTAGCTTCACGACTCGCCCCAGTCATAGATTCATAGGGAGTCTTCCTTCCTCCCACAAGGGATGGAAGGAACACTTCTTCTTCATTCAACTTCCTCAACGCACCTTCAGCCCCATTTGCTGGAGGGAAAGCCTACCAACCCCCCTCTCCCCGGAGCTAGGAGACTTCCAGCAGGATCCGAGCTATCAGCGGGCTAGGAGCATCCTGGCCGGCATAGAGTTTAGCGGCCCCGGTCTGGTGCAGAGTGATGAACTCATGTACCGGGTGGGACTCAGATCTAAAATCACCAGCATAAGTCCCAACCTCGATAAGCTTTTTTTTTATATAGATATTTGTTAATTCTAACTGATATTTTATTGCTTGTGCATTGCAAAGGACGTCATGTTATCCCGGGTGATGAATCGGCTCCTCAAATGGGGGCAGGCCAATGAACAGGCCTTGGCCCCTCCTCCGGCTCCCACTGCCCCGGGTGGTCAACTCGGTTGAAGATTCGGATGAGGCAACCGAGCAATCCGATGACCAAGGGATGCTGGAGTAGCCCGATAACCCAGAGGTGCCTGAGCTGTCGGATGACCAAAGAGCCAACCCCTCCCCCACGCTCATCGAGACGGGAGGGGATGAGGAAGAGTCGGCATCTCAGGTTGGTCCATCAACGGCTGAAACAACTGGTAAGCCGAGGCGAAAGCGACTCGCCAACCGATTGGCAATCCGTAGGAGATTGAGGAACTTTACACCTCCCGAGCTCCCAACTATCCCTGAGGAGGAGGACCTGACTATCCCCGAGGAGGAGGACATGATGCCCATGTCTAAGCGCTTCAAACAGACGACCTCTCTAGCGATGGGGCATCCGACCACCACCCTCACCTCGGTCAGTTACTCCGACATCTCAAAAGGCAAGCAGGCAGTGCCAACAGAACCCCGACAGATACTTGAGCGCCTGTGCCGGAAGATCCAAGTGGCGGAGGAAGCGACTTCTAGGGAGCCCCAACCGGTGCAACTGAAGGAGGTCTCCTCCGAGGATTGTGCTTCTGAGGGAGCGTCGAGCTCTGAGGAGGACGTCCCAAGCCCTTCTACGGTGCCCCCCGAGGCACCAGACATCCAGCTCATTCCCTGCTCCAACAATGCACTCTCTTCCGAGAGCCGGGATGACGCGCCAAGGAACCGGGGTGACTCGAGAGGAAGGACCTTAAGTGCCTCGGCTGGGCCCCTAGCCAACCTGCACGAATCCCTCTTGAAGGTAAAGGTGTCTGCTTTTTTTGTTATCTTGCTTATGTCCTCTGATTCAGGTTATTCCTTGTGGCAGGCCGCTTACGACTGCCTCATTGTGGGCCGCCAATTATATTCCAGGCGGGAGACCGAAGCCCTAATCCAACGAGTAGACCAGTTGGGGGTAGAGGTTCACCGTGTCCGCCGAGGAGACCTCTTGCAGGCGGCGGTCAGCAGGGCCCTTAGGGCTAAAGTGGAGTACTATATGGACTCTCTGCTAACCTCAAAATCTGCCCTGCACAGCTATCACCACTGGGAGTGCCTATTGTCAGAGAGGGCTACCCTCTCAGATGACTTGCGCAGTCTAGCCCAGGAGCGGGAGCAACTTCAAGCCAAGGAGAGGAAATTGCCCGGGGACGTCCATGTTGGATCTGGATGGCTAGAGAGGGGGGGGTGTGAATAGCCAGCACCCAAAAACTTCGCTTTTTTTCTTTCTGCACTTAGGGTTAGCAGCGGAAAAACAGAAACAGAAAGAAAGAAATACAAACAAAGAATATGACACCAGGATTTATAAGGTTCGGGGATAACTTGCCCCTACTCCTTAGCGTGCCTGTGAGGTGGGTGATCCCTTGATCGTCGGCAGATCAAGCCCCGGAGTGAATCCGGCTAAGAGCTTCTCCTTCTCGGTGGAGTAACCTCTCCACAGACAGTCTCAGATGAATAACAAGGTAAGTACAGGAGACAACGAGAAGAATAGCTCACACAACAAATGGAGCAGAAAGATCAAGAAGAAACAATGCAGAGCACAACACAGCACACAACTCTAACACCAAAACCTTCACTCAGCCCTTTGTTCTTGTTGTGTCTCTCCTTGCCTCTGCTTCGCCAGCCTCCTCTTAAGCTTTCCTTCTGCTCATCACCAGGCACGTCAGCACCCACTGAATCGCAGCTTCGTCACCACTGACCCACTGACCTCCACTGAGCGCTCAGTCCACTGAATACCTCTTCAGCTGAGCCTCAGGTCAGTTACCAGCCGCCAGAAGCCGTTGTATCCTGCAAACAGATAACAAACAAACCCGAAAGTCGTCATTGACCCTCCTTCTTGGTTTGTATCGTTTTTGTATCATCTACACACTCAACAGACTGATTAGCGAAGCAAATCAACCATATCAGAAAGAAATCAGCAGGAGATCAGAAGCAATCAGAAGTCTGACAGTAATTCAAATTAAAATTGACCGATCAAACTCCACCTTGACCGATCAGTCACCCTCCTGACCGATCAAACTCCACTCTGATCGATCCAGTAAAATCTGATCGATCTCACTGACCAATCAGAGATCAGGGATCGGTCACCAGACCGATCCTCAAACCTTCTGTGAGTTCAGGGGTTTGAGAGTCAAGACCCCTGATCGGTCAAGTGAACAATCAGCCACACCCTGATCATTTAATCCACAAATACCTGATCGGTCACTTGACCGATCAGGTCAAGGCCTGATCGGTCAAGCTGACCGATCAGGCTAGAGCCTGATCGGTCCAGGCATGCCCTGATCGGTCAAGTTGACCGATCAGAGTCCTCACATAGAATGTCACAGAAAGTTCTGATCGATTTCTGATCGTTCATCAGACCGATCAGCCACCACACAGAATGTGTCTGATCTGTTTCTGATTGGTCACCAAACCGATCAGACATCCTGGATCAGTCACCAGACTGATCTACTATCAAGGAATTCGTGCCAACTCCCTGATCGGACAGCAGACCGTTCCAGCTCCGATCATTTCGACCTGAGTCAAGAGAACAGGCTCTCTTGCCTTCTCTAACTCAGTCTGGTCACCGGGATTTCCTTCACCTAGCTTCACTCGCTAGGACCCGGCTTCACTCACCGAGATTTCCTTCACCTAGCTTCACTCACTAGGACCCGGCTTCACTCACCGGGATTTCCTTCACCTAGCTTCACTTGCTAGGACCCAGCTTCACTCACCGGGGTTTCCTTCACCTAGCTTCACTCACTAGGACCCGGCTTCACTCACCAGGATTTCTTGCCCAGTCCCCGACCAGGACTTAATCCGAACTCACTCAACCAAACTTAAATCGGTGTCAACACCAAAACAACAATCCGGTCAAACTGCACCAACAATGTCCCTCTTTTTTTTGTTTGACAACCCGATTTAAGTTTAGGTATTAAAAGTCAAAATTAATTATCGCAAGGGAATCAAAGTCCTCCCCCTACAATAACTAAGTTCGTAATACAACCTAAACTTATCTAACCATCCTCTCCCCCTTTGTCAAACACCGAAAAGGGTGTAAACTAGTTATTAAGTTTAAACAACTCCCCTTTAAACAAGGGTCTCTCTCCAAAACCAAAATAAAGACGAAGAAAAATTTTTGAATTACATATGAGAAGCATATACCATAAATATATCATGGCAACAATGTATATACATTATATGTCAATGGAGTAAGGAATCAAAAATGCAATAACACCGAAACAAATAGGCATGACATAACATAAGAAAACATCCAGTATATATAATTTTAATTTTTTCATACTATCTAGGCTTAGATACTACTATCTCAGATACTTATGATTCCAGCCAGATCATTTTGTTTAAGACTTGAAGTTTGAATTCCTTTCTTCAATCATTGATGAGAATTAATAATTCAAGTTTCAATTCCTAATCCCATAGAGATGAGAAACTGGATTTCTGTAAATTCAATGGAATGAATTGCATCTTGATGATACTGAATCGTATCAATAGTATGAATAACAATATATGTTTCTTTTTATTCTCTTCCACCATTCTTTATAAGTCAAAACCTACATCGGACATCAACCATCGGATCAAATCAGTGTGCATAAAACTCCCTGGAAAGCCCTGATCGGTCTCCTTGATCGATCAGGGAAAGACCTGATCGGTCTGCTTGACCGATCAGGGAGTATCCTGATCGGTCTGCAGACCGATCAAGTTGGATACAGAGATGTTGTTCGATATAAAGCGATTTCAGATCGGTCTGTGGATCGATCAGATTTCAGAAAATTTTTTGAAACTCTGATACGTTCCAAGTCAGACTGTATCAACAACACGATCTTAATCAAAATTTACTCCTACACACCAGTTTTGATAATACAGTTTGATCCATAGTCCTAAGTTGAGGTTAAACCATAAAGTTCCAATTCTCAAGTATCTATATTGAGAATAGAGTAAATGGGAAAAAGATTTCATGTATCTGTCTAAGAATTTTCCATGTATTTATGATTTCCATTGGTTTAAATCCAATCACCTAAATTTGAGATGGAAAACAATTCCCCATAGGTAGTACATAGTTATCCATTAAGCGAGGGAAATGGTATCATAAGAAGCACATCCCCAACTAGGAATGACCATGTGTTTGGAGCACCCATTACCAACAAACCATGTTAATAGACGCTCCCCCTAAACCAATGCTACACTACCCGAAAGATAGATAATTTAGGTACCCAAACCTAGGGACCTAATGATCCTACAATGCAAGTCTTTGGGACCCATGCCTTGGTCATTTTTTTCCTAGTCCTTGAACCCTAGAAGCATTTGATGATCTAAATTTGGTTCTAGACATTAATGACATAAAGCTTGGTTTCTTAGGTCGGTAACCTATACCGGCCTTGTTGTAGACCGCTCTTTGTGAGTTGAGGATCATATCCAAGATCTTAGAGCTATTTAAAAATTTCTCAAGAAGATTCTTGAGGTTTTCAATTTCACTCTTCAAAACCTTGTTCTCATCCTCAAGAACCTTAACAAGCAAATCATCTATATGATTATCATTGGAGGTTCTCAATTGTTCTACTTCTACTTTCAATGATTTCACTTTGTCCTTAGATTTTTTAAGCAAGGTAGACAAGCATGCAATAGTCCTATAGCATTTATCTAGCTCGGGAGAGATTATCTCTTCATCATTCGAAGATGATGAAGCCGCGGTTGAAGAGTCACTTGATTCGTCACCACTTTCTTTGTTTGAATCTTCTAGTGTCATGAAAGACATGTGACAGATGCTCTTCTCCTCCTCCTTTTCCTACTTTTCCTTCTTCTTCTTTCTTCTGCCCCCTGCTACAAGAGCAATACCCTTCTCCTTTAGGCCTTTGTTAGCAATTTCATGTAGTTCCATTTTGTTGGTGCAATCTTGGTTAGGTCAAGGTTGACCTAGTTTGACTAGGCTCGGGTGAGCATAAGTCTGGTAAGCTTGGTGAGCTTAAGTTTGGATGTTTCGATGTTTGATAATGATGTTTGAATATCGTATGATGTCAAGTGAGTCAATGTTGACTGGAGACTTGACTAGGTGAAGTCCAGGTGGATCAGAGAGATCGCACGCTGGCATGGAAAAAGACCTAGTGGGACTAGGCACACCTAGTGGGACTAGGAGTCCAGGTGGATCGGGGAGATCACACGCTGGCATGGAAAAAGACCTAGTGGGACTAGGCACACCTAGTGGGACTAGGTAAAGTCCAGGTGGATCGGGGAGATCGCACGCTGGCAAGGTAGAAGTCTACCAAGAGACTAGACCTAACTCGACGGTTAGGCAGACCTGGTTGGGAATCAGGTTAAGTCCTAGTTGAGAGCTAGGTAGGAGAAATCCAGGTTGGTCAAAGGGGTTGACCGTGAACACAAGTTAGGTTGGACTCAATCGATTGGGAGATCGATTGGGTTGTTGTCTCGCGAGAACAGAAAGGATCTTAATCAATTGGGTAATTGATTAAGAAGGGTCTTAATCAATTGGGTAATTGATTAAGAAGGACCGTAATCGATTGGGTAATCGATTAAGAGAGTTTTGTTGCGAGAACAGAAGGTGGCTGAATCGATTGGGTAATCGATTCAACCTTCCCTTAATCGATTGGTCAATCAATTAAGGGCAGTCTTAATCGATTGGCTAATCGATTAAGGTTCAAAAAATAGCCGTTGAACGGCTAGATCTGACGTGGTAATCGATTGGGTAATCGATTGGGAAACCCTGGGCGTCGAGTATAGAGGGCTTTACACGCAGGTTGAAGCGGCAACTCTTCTCTCCTTCTTCTCCTTCTTTAGTGTCATTTCAAGGGAAGTCTTGGAGGATATTGCAGCTGTATTTCCAAGGTTCTAGAGGCAATTTCAAGCTTGAAGAAAACAAGAAAAGCAAGAGGACTCATTTGTGTAAATCTTGTAAGATTCAATTTGTATTTTGCTTTGTGATCTTGTTGTTTCTTCTTGAAAGCTTGTAAGAGGTTTCTCCACCTCAAGAAGGAGATCTTTCATAGTGTATGAGAGAGTGAGGAGAGCGAATCCTTGGATTAGTCACCTCAAGGAGGTGGATACCAAGTAAATCCAAAGTGTTAGCGTTTGCTCGAGTCTTCCGCCGCAACAAATCATCGCGGAGCAAATCGGAGCTAATCACCCCTCTCTAGCTCTCCTACCGGTCCCAACAAGTGGTATCAGAGCAAGGTTGCTCTTCTTTGGACTCATCGCCAAGAGGGCAAGAGTTAGAGGAAGAAGAAGAAGTTGGAAGAAACTCTAATTTCAAGAAGTCATCATCAAGAGGGTTCAACTTCAAAAGTGGAGTTTGGCTACGACACTCGGGCACCTCCACCATTCGACAAGGCAAATTTCAATCTTTGGAAGTCAAAGATTGAAAATTACTTCATGATGGAGATAGAGCAATGGTTTGCTCTAATGGAGGGTTTTGAAGCTCCAACAAGTATCAAAGGAAAGCTTCTCAAGAAAAGCAAATGGAATGAGGAGCAAATCAAGAGATGCGAGGCCAACGACAAAGTGGCCAAGTTATTGGTCAGTCTTTTGCCGAGCAACATCTTGGACAAGATTGGAGAATTCAAAGATGCCAAAGAGCTTTGGAGCAAATTGGCAAAGCTTCATGAAGATCCCTCCACTGTACCAAATCAAGACAAATCCGAAGAGGGAGATTCATCGGAGGAAGATAATTCAGAAGTTGAGAGATGCTCAACATCTGAAGATGAAGTTCAAGAAGCCTCCACTTCAAGGATTGAGAGGGAGCAAAATGTGCCATTGACATTGGATCAAAGAGAAGCTTCAACATCATCATCCGAGGTCAATAAAGAAGAAGAAGAATCGAGTGCCACCCCTACACCCCATGAAGGTATAAAAATTTCAATTGATAAAAATAAAGATCATATCATTTGTTTTGAGTGTAGGGAAAAAGAACACTATAAGAGTAAGTGTCCAAAATTGGTCAAGAAGAAGGTGCTAGTGGCACCCAAGACCAAGGAGAAGCCAAAGGAGGTCGGCCCCGTGGCAAAGAACGATAAGAAGCACATTGTGTGCTTCTCATGCAAGAAAAAGGGACATTATCGGAATCAATGTCCAAATGGGGAGGATCCGACCAAGGTAAAAAGGAGAAGCTCAAATCAAGGGGGAGCTTCCAAGGTCAAGACTAAGGTACCATTAAGGAATGGTACTTACTTAAATCACGATAATATGCATGCTAGGAAAAATTATTATCATTTTAATGCTATTTATCATGAAAATAGGAGGTATGAAAAACCTAAGGAAAAATATAGAGTCTTCCATGCTAGGTCTACCACATCTAAGGATAGGAAAGATTTTAGATCATTTAAGGGTAGACCTACTCAAAATAAGGCCAAGAAAAATAATCACCAAGGCAATCTTAGAAAACCAAACCTTGAGAAGGTAATGATTGAAAATCAAGTTTTGAGGTCAAAATTTGAAACATTAGAAAAATCCCTCAAAAGAATAGAAAATCTATTTAAGGGATCAAAAAATCAAAACCTAGAGTTAGGTAATCAAGGAACCTCTAGAAGCATGAAAGGTTTGGGATACAAACCTAAAACCAAGAATGATGGTCCATCTTATCATAGAGTTTCATATAGGTATGGAACTCAATCTAGGTCAAGAAGTCAAGTCAAGGCCACAAGGGAAGCTATCCCTAGGGTTGACCAAGACAAGATCAACATAACTAAGACTTTGGAGAAGTCTAAAAAGGTCATTAGGAAGGTATCAAGGGAAGTTATCCCTAATGAATACCTAGAACACCCAAGGAGCATCAATAGGTTTTGGATTCCTAAGAGTGTGTTCGCCACACCTAGATAAGTCTAGGGAGTGTCAACTCAAATTGGAAGGGTAGTTAACCTAACCTTGATGAAGTTGACACTTTGAGACATTTTCAAGGAGTTACTACCCTTGAAAATGAAGGAATCAATTGTTTACTCTAGGAGGAGTAAATTTTGTGTCAAACTATAGTTTTGAAAGATTGAACTCAATAAAGTTGGCACAACTAGGTTAGAATCCAAAGATAGGCCAAGTTGAGGAGTTTTGGCATTATCTTGGAAATTAGGGGCAAAGATAGGATGATCAATGGCTTAGCGATGAGTTATTGATACTTAGATAGAAAATCTAGATATTTTTCTTTTATCCTATTATGCCGTGATTTATGTGTGCCCCATCACATGCCATGACATCATATTTCTCTATTTATATTTTATTATGAAATTATTACATGTCATGTCATACATGCATCATCTATCACATGCCATAATATTTTCGGTTGAAAATTCTCATATGACACATGTCATAGTCATTATCATGCATTAATTTAATTCTTATTGAATTAAGGACATTGACATTATTTGACATCCTAGGTGGATGATCAAAGTTTATAATGCCTAGGTAGAAATGCATGAACCCTTAGTTTAGGGAGAATATGACTTTCACATCTCACCAAGACCATAAGTTGACTTATGTGTGTTTTGAGATACATTAGAAACAAGTGAGATGTTAGGGTGATGAACAAAACTCAAGGTGTTGATTTATATGCATCTTATTGAGTTTTAGGGTCATCAAGATTTGAATATAAATGAACTCCAATCATTGGGAAAGCTAATGTATAAGTCATGCGCATTTAGCCCAAGGAATATGGTTGGAAATTGTTTTTGAAAACTATTTCAAAACTATCTTAGAAAACCTTGGTGAAAACTATCCTTTGATAGAACTCATCATTGATGAATTGGATACAAAATAAGTGAAACATTGAAGTATCTCAATAGTTTCAACTTTTGTGTCAATCTTTGAAAATGAGAGTTATTTTCATATAAAATTATTTTTCCTTGTTAGTATATGTCATAAATAATGTCTACACAAAATTTCACGATTTTTTAAATTTTGTAGAATTATTTAGGAGTTTCTGAAATTCGGACTGAATTTATTTTCAGAAATCAGAAATACCCAATCGATTGGCCAATCGATTGGGAGATCCTATCTGCGAGCACAGAAGCTCGTGTAATTGATCCGTTGATCGATTTAGGGCAGCCGTAATCGATCAGTTGATCGATTAAGGCATAGCCTAATCGATTGGTTCCCAACACCAATCGATTGGTGAGACTGAAACTGTCTGTTTTCAGTCCAATAACCCATTTTTTGAGTAACCTAACAATCCCTAGACCCTTGAATTACTTTCATAAGTATATTTGGGTAAATTTCATTGTGAAATCAAAAGAGGGATAGTTTTAGTGAAAACTATAGGGTTAAGGAGAGGTTTTGATTCAGGTTTTGAATCTCAAATCTCATAACCTCGAGTTGAGATTTCCTAAAGTTTTAGGAACTCAAAAATCATTGTTGGTGCAATGATGGAGGGTTAGAGCATGTTTTGAGGGGGAGGTCTTCCTTAAAAGCAAGAGTTTGAATTTTTATTTTTGGGATAAGTGAAGGAATGAAGATTGGAAATCTTCATTATGATGAATGCTCAAAGATGAGCATGGGTTCAAATGGAAGGTATGAGACTTTCATTAGGCATGCCTTTGACCACATAGACTCTCGGGGAGTGTTTTTGATATGTGTCAAAGGGGGAGAGATTGAAAGGCTAATAGGGATTAGTCTTTCTTAAACATATTGTCAAACATCAAAAAGGGGGAGTTTGTGGTGCAATCTTGGTTAGGTCAAGGTTGACCTAGTTTGACTAGGCTCGGGTGAGCATAAGTCTGGTAAGCTTGGTGAGCTTAAGTTTGGATGTTTCGATGTTTGATAATGATGTTTGAATGTCGTATGATGTCAAGTGAGTCAATGTTGACTGGAGACTTGACTAGGTGAAGTCCAGGTGGATCGGGGAGATCGCACGTTGGCATGGAAAAAGACCTAGTGGGACTAGGAGTCCAGGTGGATCGGGGAGATCGCACGCTGGCATGGAAAAAGACCTAGTGGGACTAGGTAAAGTCCAGGTGAATCGGGTAGATCGCACGCTGGCAAGGTGGAAGTCTACCAAGAAACTAGACCTAACTCAAGGGTTAGGCAGACCTGAATGGGAATCAGGTTAAGTCCTAGTTGAGAGTTAGGTAGGAGAAATCCAGGTTGGTCAAAGGGGTTGATCGTGAACACAAGTTAGGTTGGACTCAATCGATTGGGAGATCGATTGGGTTGTTGTCTCGCGAGAACAGAAAGGATCTTAATCAATTGGGTAATTGATTAAGAAGGATCTTAATCAATTGGGTAATTGATTAAGAAGGATCGTAATCGATTGGGTAATCGATTAAGAGAGTTTTGTTGCGAGTACAGAAGGTGGCTGAATCGATTGGGTAATCGATTCAACCTTCCCTTAATCGATTGGTCAATCGATTAAGGGCAGTCTTAATCGATTGGCTAATCGATTAAGGTTTGAAAAATAGCCGTTGAACGGCTAGATATGACGTGGTAATCGATTAGGTAATCGATTGGGAAACCCTGGGCGTCGAGTATATAGGGCTTTTCACGCAGGTTGAAGCGGCAACTCTTCTCTCCTTCTCTCCTTTTTTAGTGTCATTTCAAGGAAAGTCTTGGAGGATATTGCAGCTGCATTTCCAAGGTTCTAGAGGCAATTTCAAGCTTGAAGAAAGCAAAAAAAAGCAAGAGGACTCATTTGTGTAAATCTTGTCAGATTCAATTTGTATTTTGCTTTGTGATTTTGTTGTTTCTTCTTGAAAGCTTGTAAGAGGTTTCTCCACCTCAAGAAGGAGATCTTTCATAGTGTATGAGAGAGTGAGGAGAGCGGATCCTTGGATTAGTCACCTTAAGGAGGTGGATACCAAGTAAATCCAAAGTGTTAGCGTTTGCTCGAGTCTTCCGCCGCAACAAATCATCACGGAGCAAATCGGAGCTAATCACCCCCCCCCCCCCCCGCTCTAGCTCTCCTACCGGTCCCAACACATTTCACAGAAAAATTCATCTAATTTAACAGTGGAAAGATCCTTAGATACCTTGTAGGCATCCACCATGGATGACCACAAGGCATTCCTAGGAAATGATTTAAGTATATACATTACAAGGTCACGGTTCTCGACCTTCTCATCAATGGAGTGCAAACCGTTGAGGATTTCCTTGAACTGACCATGAAGCTAACTTACAGTTTCATTTTCTTCCATAGAGAGGTTCTGGAGTTGGTTGAGGAAGAGGTCTCTCTTTGCTATCCGGGAGTCTCGAGTGCCTTCGTGTAGCTCTATGAGCTTGTTCCATAGGTCTTTGGCACTTGAGAAAGGACCAACTTTGATGAGTTGCTTCTTGGTCATCCCACATTGCAAGGTGACCATAGCCTTAGCATCAGCCTCTCCCTTTCTGGTTTGTTCGGCTGACCACCTTGATGAGTCAAGTTCCTTGCCTTCAGCATCCTTTGGAGGGGTGTATCCCTCCTTGACTGAAAACCACATTCCTGTATCGGTTTTCAGATAATACTCCATTCTTGACCTCCAATATTGGAAGTCGGCTCCATCAAAGAATAGGGGTCTGTTGGTGCTGAAGCCTTCTCTCAAAGTCATTCTTCTTTACTCTTCGGGTGTTAAACCGTTGGAAAGAGCCCCAGGCTCTGATACCACTTGTTGGATCTGGGATGGCTAGAGAGGGGGGGTGTGAATAGCCAGCACCCAAAAACTTCGCTTCTTTTCTTTCTACACTTAGGGTTAGCAACGGAAAAACAGAAACAAAAAGAAAGAAATACAAACAAAGAATATGACACCAGGATTTACAAGGTTCGGGGATAACTTGCCCCTACTCCTTGGCATGCCCATGAGGTGGGCGATCCCTTGATCGTCGGCAGATCAAGCCCCGGAGTGAATCAGGCTAAGAGCTTCTCCTTCTTGGTGGAGTAACCTCTCCACAGACAGTCTTAGATGAATAACAAGGTAAGTACAGGAGACAACGAGAAGAATAGCTCACACAACAAATGGAGCAGAAAGATCAAGAAGAAACAATGCAGAGTACAACACAGCACACAACTCTAATGATAATTACCATTTTGATATTCAATTTAGGCATTTAAACCTTTGTTTTGATCCTTTTTACATGTTTAATCCTGTATTTACACTAGGTTCCATGAGTTATTTCTATTTTGGCTTTGGATGCAATTATTTTGATATTTGAGATGTTTTGGCATTAAAATTTTAATATAATTTTGTAGGCTTCGAATGATCATGGACCTAGATAAAATTAGATCGAATTTGAGTTCAGACTTGGCTTCAATCAAGAGGATCAAGAGATGGAGAAATATAGGTCGTCCAATCAAGAAATGGGGAGATCTGAGCCATCTTTCATATTCTGATCAATCTGAGCTCAAGGTAGAGTTAATCAAGACCATAGATTAAGATCTGAAGTTTTGGTTCAAATCAGAAGTCATCTAGCCGTTGGATGAAGCTCGAGAGGAGTCTAAGCCGTCCATTCAAAAGGAAGGCCAATCCGAGCCATCCGTTACAGATCTGATCGATCCAAGCTAAGGAGAAGAAGATCCTAACCATTGATGGAGATCTGGAAAGTTTAGTTTCAATCCGAGATGATCTGACCGTTGGATTAAGCGGGGATGATCACAACCGTTCAATTTGAATTAGAATTAGTAAAAATCGGAAACTCCTCAACAGAGCGGGGCGTCGCGAGTTCTTCATCTGCTCTTCGATTTCTTAACGTTTTCTTCTCCGTTTCTTCGCGCGGCCAACATCGGATCAAGCTCATCTCAAGATCTCGAATCATGGGGATAGATTCTTGTGTAGTTTGCTAATCGATCTCATCGCTGAAAGGGCTCAGGTGAGGGTTTCGCCGAGGTGCTCTGCTTCTTCTGATCGATTCCTATTTGATCGCCATTCTTCATCGACCGGAGCTGTCGAAGCAATCGGAGGGGTTCTTCGAGAGCTTCTGCGGGTTTCTGAGCCACAATCGCCATCCAACTCATCAAGAAGGAGGAGATCGGAAGAAGAATTCAGCTAACTCATCAAGCTGCTGATAAGCTGATCTTGGGAGTCAATTCTCTGATGATTTTCGAGCTAGAGGGTTTCTAGCTTGGCTCTTGTGTGACAGCAAGAAGTAGATCTGTAAGGGATTGATGTGGTGCTAATTTTCTGTAAACTTAGTTTCTGAATACTATTTCCAGTTCCTTCAGTTGTTCGTTTTGAATCTGATCGGTCTGTTTGACCGATCAAGCTAGAATCTGATCGGTCTGTTGACCGATCAAGCTAGAATTTGATCGGTCTGTTGACCGATCAGGTAAGTATCTGATCGATCTGTTGACCGATTAGAAAGATATCTCAGCTACATTTCAATCATGTTTCCTACATTCAATTTTAGTTCTTGAATTCAATTTTATTTCTGCAATTTAGCTACAGATCTTATGCTTTTCTACATTCAATATTAGTTCTTGAATTTTTAATCTTATAGTTTCAAATTGAATTGCTTAGTTTTCAAATAGGGATAAGTGTAGTTTCTGAAATTTCTAGTTAGTTTCTGATATCAGCTGAGTTTATTTTGTTTCCAACTGTTATTTCATCCATTATTGCAAAAAAAAACCCCATCTTACTTGAAAACCCAAAATAGAAAACGACAAAATCTAGCTTGAGTTAAGTATTCTTAACTAGTCCTTGGAAAAATACGACTTGAGGCCCCTATACTACACTTAGATTTGTGAGCTAAGGGTTTTCAATTTATAAATTCAAATTTGAGGCTCATCGTGATACTCGTTGTGGGCTACCATCAAATTTTTGAGGTGGGTGATCCCTTGATCGTCGGCAGATCAAGCCCCGGAGTGAATCCGGCTAAGAGCTTCTCCTTCTCGGTGGAGTAACCTCTCCACAGACAGTCTCAGATGAATAACAAGGTAAGTACAGGAGACAACGAGAAGAATAGCTCACACAACAAATGGAGCAGAAGGATTAAGAAGAAACAATGCAGAGCACAACACAGCACACAACTCTAACACCAGAACCTTCACTCAGCCCTTTGTTCTCGTTGTGTCTCTCCTTGCCTCTGCTTCGCCAGCCTCCTCTTAAGCTTTCCTTCTGCTCATCACCAGGCGTGTCAGCACCCACTGAATCACAGCTTCGTCACCACTGACCCACTGACCTCCACTGAGCGCTCAGTCCACTGAAGACTGTTGATGCAGTCTGGCCCTGATTGTTGTTTTGGTGTTGACAACGATTTTAGTTTAGGAGGATGATTATGATATGGAAAATCCTAATCTGGGAGGTTAGGTGGATTATGATTAAGTCCTGATCGAGGATTAGGCATGATTTGAAAAATCCTAACCTGGGAGGTTAGGTGTGATGATTATGATGATTAAGTCCTGATCGAGGATTAGGCATGATGTGGAAAATCCTAGCCTGGAGGGCTAGGTGTTGGAAAATCCTGACCTGGAGGGTTAGGTGTGGAAAATCCTAACCTGGGAGGTTAGGTGTTGGAAAAGTCCTAATTCGGAAAGGTTGGGTGAAAAGTCCTAGCTTAGAGGGCTAGGTGAAAAGTCCTAACCTGGACGGTTAGGTGCAAATTCCCATCCTGGAGAATTAGGTGAAAAAGTCTTAGCTTGGAGGGCTAGGTTGGATGATGTTCTAACTCGGAAGAGTTGGGTGAAAAGTCCTAGCTTGGAGGGCTAGGTGAAAAGTCCTAGCTTGGAGGGCTAGGTGAAAAGTCCTAACTTGGAGGGTTAGGTGCAAATTCCCAACTTGGAGAGTTAGATGGAAAAATCCTTAGCTTGGAGGGATAAGGTGGATGAATTCCTAGCTTGGAGGGCTAGGGTTGAGTCACTGGATCGGTCTGGTGACCGATCAGGGACATTGGCACGCTGCTCCTTAGTGGATCGGTCTGGTGACCGATCCAGCTATGTCTGATCGGACTGGTGACCGATCAGGGAGCGCACAGTGAGATTGAGAATCTACTGTGTGGCTCCTGATCGGACCGGTGACCGATCAGGGAGCAGGCTGCTTCCTTGCTGTCTTGCTCCTGATCGGTCTGGTGACCGATCAGGGAGAAAACGGTGAGTGAGTTCCCTTGCTGATCAAAGTCTTGGATCGGTCCGGGGACCGATCAGGGATCTTGGATTTGATTAAAAAGTAACTATTCATCTTGCCTGATCGGTCTGGGTGACCGATCAGGATCCAATCTGATCGGTCTGGTGACCGATCAGGATTCACCCTGATCGGTCTAGTGACCGATCATGCGTGTATAGCTGCGAGAGCTGGGAATCCCAGCAAAGCAGTGGATCGATCTGGTGATCGATTCACACACCCTGGATCGGTCCGGTGACCGATCACTTTAATTCAAATTTCACTGTCAGACGCGGTCAGAGCGTCTGATCGTATCGGATTTGCTGATGTATGTGATATGCTGTGTGATCTTCTGCTCTAATGCTCTGATTGAGTTTCAGGTGACAGGGGAGGATTCAAACACTCAAGGAGAAGTCAAAGCATGCTTTCCTTGGAGCAGGTTTGTCCCTTTTCACATCTCAGGTTGCAACGGCGAGCCGAAGACTGGGGCTGAGACTGGAGCTTGGCTGAGGAGCTCAGTGAGTCCAGAGATAGCTCAGTAGAGGCTGGCGTTGGCAGATGAGTAGCTGGGAGCTACAGAGATGTGGTCACTTGTCGCTTGGCGGAGAAACAAAAGGAAGCGCGAGAAGATGAGGCGACACACACAGAGTTTTTTGGTGAAGCGATTCAGTTTGAAAAACTGCTTTGTGTTCTTGCGTTCTGCTACTACAAGCTTGCTGTTCTTGAGTTCTTCAACCATTCTAAGCAAGCTATAGAGGAGCAATCATCATACTTGAGCGCTTGAAGGAGAAAACAAGAAGCTTGGAGTCCGACAGTGGGAAGACACGAAGCAGACAGGGGTCTGCGTGAGATCGCCACTGGGTGGAGCTCAGGGAAGCTTGCTGTGTTTTGTCCTTGCTAAGAGTTTGAGTAAGATCCTCCTTGTTGTTGTTTCATTGTGCTCATTATATATCATTGTGTGAAACACGCTGTGGAGAGGTTTCTCCACCGAGAAGGAGGTTGCTTCATATCCGGTGTTGACCGGGGCTTGATCTGCCGACGATCAAGGGATCGCCCACCTCAAGGGCACGCCAAGGAGTAGGGGTAAGTTATCCCCGAACCTTGTAAACCCTCCTTGTTAGCGATCTTGCAAGTTGTGTTTGTTTCGCTCTCGTTTAGTTTTTCTGCATACTCTGTTTTCCACTCTTTCCGCTGTGCTACTGATAGTTGAGTTGCAGAAATCATGATAAGTTGACAAGGGGTAAGCGATTGTCTATATTCACCCCCCCCCCTCTATAGCCATCTCATTCCCAACAAAGACCTCTTCAGCTGAGCCTCAGGTCAGTTGCCAGCTGCCAAAAATCGTTGGATCCTGCAAACAGATAACAAACAAACCCGAAAGCCGCCATTGACCCTCCTTTTTGGTTTGTATCATTTTTGTATCATCTTCACACTCAACAGATTGATTAGCAAAGCAAATCAACCATATCAGAAATAAATCAGCAGGAGATCAGAAGCAATCAGAAGTCTGACAGTAATTCAAATTAAAGTTCTGAGGCGTTGATCGGTCACCCTGATCGATCAGTCACTCTCCTGACCGATCAGACTCCACTCTGATCGATCCAGTAAAATCTGATCGGTCTCATTGACCGATCAGAGATCAGGGATCGATCACCATACTGATCCTCAAACCTTCTGTGAGTTCAGGGTTTTGAGAGTCAAGACCCCTGATCGGTCAAGTGAACGATCAACCACAGCCTGATCATTCAAACCACAAACACCTGATCGATCACTTGACCGATCAGGTCAAGGCCTGCCTAATTGGTCAAGCTGACCGATCAGGCTCTAGCCATGCCCTGATCGGTCAAGTTGACCGATCAGAGTCCTCACATAGAATGTCACAGAAAGTTCTGATCGGTTTCTGATTGTTCATCAGACCGATCAGCCACAACACAGAATGTGTCTGATCTATTTCTGATCGGTCACTAGACCGATCAGACATCCTGGATCGGTCACCAGACCAATCTACTATCAAGGAGTTCGTGCCAACTCCCTGATCAGACAGCAGACCGATCCAGCTCCGATCATTTCGACTTGAGTCCAGATAACAGGCTCCCTTGCCTTCTTTGACTCAGTCTGGTCCCGGAGAATGAGCTCCCGAGCCCTCTCCGACCAGTACACTCAATGCTCAATCCCCCGGACCAAGACTTCATGCCCAGCTTCACTCACCGGGACTTAGTCCAACCTAGCTTCACTCACTAGGATTTTCTTCACCCAGCTTCCCTTGCTAGGACCTGGCTTCACTCGCCAGGGTTTCCTTCACCTAGCTTCCCTTGCTAGGACCCGGCTTCACTCACTATGGTTTCCTTCACCTAGCTTCCCTTGCTAGGACCCGACTTCACTCACCGGGATTTTCTTCACCTAGCTTCACTCGCTAGGACCCGACTCCACTCACTAGGATTTCGTGCCCAGCCTCCGACTAGGACTTAATCCGAACTCACTCAACCAAACTTAAATCAGTGTCAACACCAAAATAACAATTCGGTCAGACTACACCAATAGTCCAGCTCCTGGAGTCCTCGACGGAGGCCCTGAATGGTCAGATACAAGAACAGACGCACCAGCTAGCCCAGAAGAAATTTGTGATAGAGGCGGCGGTTGGTCACATATCCAACCTACAGGAGGATGTCGCCTGGGCCAATTCAGAGATTTTGGCCATCTCAAAGAGGCTCAAGAAGCCCTAGAAGATCGAGATCAGATGTCTTCTTGGGTGGCCCGGTTGAAGGCTGCTAAGGATGAAGCTGAGGTTCAACTGCAATGATACAAGGCTGACGAGGCATCCTGACCGACAGAGACCGAGGTAGAGCTCAAGGCTAGGTTTTTACAGTCCGATGAAATCGGCGACATTCTGGCTGGACAGGTCCTAAAGCGCCTGAAACAGGGCTTTAATGGTGTCATCCAGCAGCTCCAGAAGGCCAAGTTGCTGAAGTCGGACATAGACCTCGGCTTTATGAGCGTGGGCCAGGTTTAGAATGAGCTATCGCCTGAGGAGAAGGAACTGTAGGAGCTCTTCCCAAACCTGCGCATTGAATCTCCTTTTTTGCTTTTTTACTTTCATTTTTCTGATGCACTCCCTATGTACTCATCCAGCTCGAATGAAACATTTTTGCATAACTTATCTTGTTTGACTTTGACTTCTATGTCTTGTGTATTAAACATTAACAACTAGTTTTTCTCCTGTACTCTGACCTTGTGTTGTGTCACCTCCAGTCAAGGAACGAGCTGCCGTAGCAACGGGGAGGTGATGTATATCTCAGCGGCCACTAGGAGAGGACGGGGCTAAGGAAAGGTCTCCTCAATGGGAAGAGCTCGGGCCAAGGAGTGGCCTACTCCCCCAGATCCCTCCGAGATGGTCTCGGGAGCCTGAGGATTGATATGACCTCGAGCGTTTGTCTCCCGAGGTGGTATTGTGAGCCTGAGGCACGGCATGACCTCAGGTGTCTATCTCCCGAGGTGGTCTCGGGAGTCCGACCGTACGGCTTGAAGCTAGGCATATGCGGGACCCATATTGTCATTTCCTCTCTATTGGCGGCTTGCTGGGTCCGAGTACATTCGTCACTTGGCCCAACGCGGTCCTTTGGATTATTTCAAAAAGGTTCTGCGAGTTCCGAGGCGTCGCTAGCCATACCAAACGATGGCACCAAAAAAGGGGTGACGCCTCGAGATGTGCATCCATCATTGTCCACGTGTCATGCCTTTATTATTTGCATGAGGGCGGCTTCTTCTCTATAAAGAGAGAAGGAAAATCGCTCCTCCACTTCCATCTTCTTCTTCTCCTCCTGTTAGAACTCATGGGCAAGGAAGAGAAAAGAGGCCAAAGTAGAAAGGAGAACCTGGAGAGGAAAGAGGTTTACCGCTCAGAGTGGTACGAAGTCGCTTCTTCGAAGGTTAAGTCAAGTGCTCTCGGAGTCGCCTGCGGAGCGCACGGCATTCCGACACACTCTGACCTCAACAATGCTCCCTTCTGAAACGGAATCATCTATTTCACCGGAGAGCATAGCAAACTCCTCCTCATCACTGGGTTCTCTAAAAGGTGTCCGGCAGTCCCGAAACCCCTCCAAAAGCTCCATCTTTATATCAGAAAATGTCTCATATTGGGTGCTCCCATATCTATTAAGAATTCTCTTTGCATACTCATTGATCAATCCGACGGGTTTGAGGACCTCCTGGCCAGCCAGGCGCTGAAGTAACTGAAGCAGGGCTTCAATGGAGTAGTCCAGCAAATCCAGCGAGGGGGAGTGTTGAAGTCGGCCGTCGCCTTCATCTTCCTCAGTGCCAGGCAGGCCTGGCATGAGCTGCCACCCAAGGAGGAGGAGCTGTAGCTGCCGTCTTTTCTTTTCTTCTTTTGTATTTTACCTTTTATCTTTGTTTCCAAATGTACTTATCTTTGCTTCCAAATGTACTTCAAGTGTAATCTCCCTCTCTGAATGAAATACACTTTGCCCTCGAAGCGTAATTGTGGCCAAGAAATGAAATTTTTCTATCTTCTTTGTCTCGTGGTCTGTACACTACATAATTTTCCTCAATTCTCTCCCCCTCCTATTAGGCCTCTTTGTTTTCGCGAGACCCTACATCGAAAGAGAGACGAGTACATAATGTCTGATTTAATCGTTTGCACGGGCAAAGACAGGGCTCAGCCTATTCAATGCTTAACCAGGGTCGACATAGTTCTAGTGTCACCCACAACTTTAGATGAAGTAAGTCAAAAATTATTCCCGACAACATTTCCTTACTACCGTGCTTCCGTTTACTCGTCGCTTGTCGAGCATCTAGTGCTCCTCCTGATCAGGCATCTTTGGCAACCCAACCAAGCTTTACTCATCTCAGGCATCCGCAACACCGCGAGAAGATTTGCCCTATCGGCTGCACTCGGTATCCGGTGAAGTCGAAGATCGGAGTGGAGACCGGATGTAGCTTGTCCTTATTGATTTGCATCTGGTCCAAGGCCACCTTGTCCAGGATGTTGACAGAACTACATGTATCCACGAAGACACGCTTAACCTCGTAATTTACTATGTGTGCGAGAATTACCAGTGCATCTTCGTGAGGGGCTTCCACATCCTACAAGTCTTCAGGGCCGAATAAGATAACTGGGCCCTGGTGCTCGTTACTGCTCACATCCCGATGGCATAGTTTTCCAGCCGATGAGTGTGGGCCTTCCTTGCCCGATGAGAATCTCCTCCGGTAGGCCCTCCGAAGATCACTCCCACATGGCCCGAAGGAGGCCCACGCACTGAAGTTTTGCCTTTCTTGGGATCTCGTTCGGGGGAGTGAGATTGGCGGAGTGTTATCTCCCGACTCCTTCCCCTGGAACACGACCGGGATCGCCGCCTGGATCTATCTTCTCCTGACTGCCGTTTGCGAGGAGAAGGACTCCGCTGCGGGGATCTCCATCGGTACCCTGCCTTATTCCACTGCTTCCGAGGCTTGACCTCCGCTTCTTGAGACAACTTTTTTTTCAAGGCGTGACACTCCTCTGTGGAGTGCGTTGTATTGCCATGGAAGTTGCAGTACTTCTTCGGAAGCTCTGGTTCGGCCGTGTCGACCGTCTCTACCAACCTCTTCTTACCAGCCCAGTAGTCCTTCCCAGGGCAAGGATCCTTAGCCCGGGCTGATGCGGGTAGTTCTCTTCTCTCGGGTCGTACCGAGATCTAGGTAGGGACTCCCGCCAGATCTTTGCGGCGGGCGTGTTGCACCTCCTCGACGTTGACATGCTTGACGGAGCGTCCCAACAAGTCATCGAAACTAGCAGGTGGCTTCTTCACCAGCGATTGAAAGAATACACCTTTGGAGAGTCCTTGCGTGAAAGCGCTGATGAGTATCTCTGAAGTGGTCGTTGGCACGTCTTGAGCCACCTGATTGAACCGCTGGATGTAGTCCTTCAGCGGTTCTTTCGCCTTCTGCTTCAGAGCGAATAGAGTTAACGCCATTTTCTAGTATCGACGGCTGCTGGCGAAGTGATGCAGGAAAGCGATTCTAAACTTCAGGAAAGAGTTTATGGAACCTTGAGGCAGCCTTTGGAACTATCTCTGGGCGACCTCTGACAAGGTGCTCAAGAATACCCCGCACTTCACACCATCTGTGTATTGGTGTAGTAGGGCTGCGTTCTTGAACTTGCAGATATGATCCTCCGAATCTGTCTTTCCGTCATAGTCAGTAATTCCCGTACCATGGAATTGCTTGGGTATAGGATCCGCTATGATCTCTGGAGAAAAAGGTGTAGACGGAGCTTTCTAGGGGGCTTTGGACCCCTCGATCTTCCCCAGTCCTTCCTCTTGTCGTAGAGCGCTAGAGGTGGCAGAGTTTGCCCTTTTCAGGTCCCCTAAGGAATCCCATCGGGGAGCTGAAACTGTCATCACCGATCCCCCCTTGATGAGATTGATCTTCGGTTACGGTGATGCGAGACAGACATTCTTGGAATCTCGCCTTGCACCGAGACCACCCGTCGTAAGGCGGCTTGCTCGATTTGATGATATTCCAACGCTCCTTTAACGGTGTTGGCGACGAGGCGATCCAACTCCTCTCTCATCAAGACGATGAGTTGTCCCTCTGGATCCGCCATCACAGTGCTCCTTCTGGTAGTTTGATTTAGTTTCCCACAGACGTCGCCAAACTTATTTTGGAAGGGAATCGACGTGGAAGGCGAGTCACTGAGGTGTAGCCCACGAGGATGGTGACGAGGAGAAGATGATTGCGTCCTGCGAGATCAACACGATGGTTAATAGAAATACACCAGAAGATTTTCCGACGGAGCCCACTCCGACCCTCAAGTCAGGAACGAGAACTCTTTTAGGAGGACAACGGGGAAGTAGAATTTAGTTAAATCCGGAGAGCTTACCCCCTTACTTGGATACCGGAGCACCTTATATACCTGAGGGCTTGATTACACGTGCCTCCACATTCTCCTCCACGTCCCCTAATCGTCGGGTACATGATAACCTTTAGATAACGGTCGCTGCGATCATTAAGGCCTTAATTGCCGCGTGTATCGAGCAATAATTATCCGACAATTTTCCTGATTTGGAAAGAAGAACGACTACTTGAAGTCAGGCTAGCTGATGCATTGATCTGTGGGGCTCCACTCTCCCGAGTTGGTCTCGGGGGCCTATGTTTGTTTTACTTATAGTCTCTAACTCTCTAAAACCTGAGGCCCAACCTGTCCTTGGGCGTCCGTCCTCCCGAGAGGGTGTTGAGAGCTCAGTCTCGGCGCTCAGGTTCAGTGGACCCAAACATATAGTTTTCTTGTGCCACGTGTCAACCCGGAGTGCTCATCCCCATCAACAAGCAAAAAATGTGAATAATTTTTTTTATACCGAGATGGAAACTAAGGAGAAAGTTGAATTTAGTATTGAACAACAAGAGGAATTTAAATTTAATACTGAACAAAAATTGAGAAAGAATTTAGGCTGCGTTTGGTACGGGATAATGTAATCGAGTCTGTAATGTAATCAAGGTTGTAATGTAATGTAATCAAGATTACATTATTATGTTTGGTAACGAGTTGTATGTAATCTTTGATAACCATAGACTGCGTTTGGTGAAAGGGTAATCTATCCTGTAATGTAATAAAAGATTGGTTGCCGACGATCGACAACGACGACCATGGTTGATGACGACCGACGATCGGCGGCGGGCGGCCGGCCGGCGGCGACGGCCGGCCGACTGCCGGCCGGTGGCCGGCGGCGACGGCCGGTCGACTGCCGGCGGTGACGGTCGGTCGTCGACCGACGCTGCCCGGCCGACAACTTTACAAACTGTAATGTAATCGAATTACATCGATTTTGTTTTGTAATCCAGATTACAAATCATCAACCTCTTTTGTAATCGAGATTAAATTACATTACGATTTTAAAGTTATTCCAAACAAAGGAATCCACCTTGTAATGTAATCTTGATTATATTACAGGATGGATTATATCCTACCAAACGCAGCCTTAGTGTCAGAGAGTTTAAGTTCAATTTGAACCTATTAAAATTATGTTAAAATAAAATTATGTAAGAAAAATGAATCCAGCTCATGAATATATTATCAAACATGTAATTTGATAATTTCAAATTCAAAACAAATATTCGATTTGATAATTTCAAATTTGAATCGATTCGAAAAACTTGCGAACAAGTCCGATTTCTTTGCACCCCTATTCTCAACGCTAGCTAAAGCCAAACTTGCTAACTTGCCTGATCCATTACCATGATGAATGAAAAGCGAAAAAGAACAAGTGCATACACAAACACATGTTTCCTATTGTTGATGGACAGAAGTTACATCTCAGACAATGAAATAGCTAGTGAGCAAAGCAAAACATGAAACATCTTGAAATTCCATACTCTAGAGCCTAAATGCTAATTGGCTTTTAGCAGCCGTGTCCATAATTATTCTGATCCATATGAATTTGTAAAACATAGAAGCGAATGGCAATCTAAGTTCAAATGACATCAAGAAACTTTACTTCGGAAACTAAAATTGTGCTCGGCGCATTCTCTTCAGTAGGTGTATCCTTTCTGGAACATCCCCTTCTTGGCCTCCTCGTTCTCCCCGTCTGCAGAGTAGCGACCTAGCTGAGCTAGTGAATTTGCCTTTGCGCGAGCCAAGAGCGCGTTTTGTGCAGCTTTGATGTTCTCCGGTCGTCCTTGCCAGGTTTTCAAGACACTGTTCTGGAGAGCGCGGGCGTAGGAGAAAGAGACATGCCATGGGTTGGGGGCTAGGTTCATTGCATTCAAGTTCAAAGTTGCTTCCACCTCCGATTGACCTCCAGAGAGAAACTGAACAAAGAAAGAAAATATATCACAACAACTAATTCATATTAAAATGGAGATAGCTAGATGTGTAGATAAGATGCAATCCTCAAAAAGTTAAGCATACCATGATCCCAGGAACTGCAGGGGGCACCCTCCTATTTAGCATTTTCAATGTATATTTTGCGATGGTCTCTGGCGATGCCTTCTCCTTGTGCTCAGCGCCCGGGGTGACCATGCTAGGCTTGAGCAAAATTCCCTCAAATACCACATTGTTTTCAGCAAGATAGAAGAAGACTTCAGCCCAAACTTTCTCAGCCACCTCGAGAGTTCTTTCAATCGGGTGATCCCCATCAAGGAGGATCTCAGGCTCCACTATCGGGACTAGTCCATTATCCTACAATGCGGTAAGAGTTGAAGTTTGTAAAAATCCAGTAAATAATTAAGTGCCAGACCAATAATATTAAATTCGACAATGATTAAAATAAGTAGATGATAGAATAAAGTGCGTGCTAATCTTGAAAGTTAGGCACATTTGATTTCAGTCAGAAAAACATGATACTTATATGCAAAGAAAACTTCATCCTTAATTTAATGCATTAGATTCCTGCATTCTGAAAAATGTAGGAGTGTGCATATCAAGGATCTTTCCTAGACTACTTTTTTTGTTAAATCCATGATTTTTACATGCTGCCAACTATTATCGACGAGTTGTTTTCACATTAGACTGAAATATTTCATGGTTCATGAATAAATGCAGTGACACTTTAGTTTTGAGATTCTAGTCATGTACACTAGAAAAGGATATCTGATTTACCTGGGCAATAGCTGCATACCGAGCAAGTCCCCATGCAGCCTCCTTAACCGCCAGAGCTGAAGGTCCCGAAGGAATGCTGACGACTGTCCTCCTGCAGTTTTGTACAGTGCATTTAGAAGATACATGCCGACGTAATTGGATAATGTACAATCTGAAATATGAAACAAATACTAGGAGGATGTAAGAGAACTAAACAAACCATTTGGCAAAACGTGCGCCTTGTTTGTAATATTCAGCGCATCTTGAGGCCAATCCATCCAATCCTTGGCACCAAGATTCATTGTTTGATCCAGGCAATGGGACCAAGCCCTTGACAATGAGACAAAGAAGTGTGAAATTTCAAATTGCATGGCACTAAATCAAAATTTTCTTGACATTGATAACACTAACAGGCCTATTTGATCTAGATAATAATTACCTTATCAACCTTGATACCAGGCATGATTTTCTCTTGGAGTAAGCAGTCAACAAACTTCTTCCCATCTATGGTTGACTGGTATAATGTTTCCTCAAAAAGAATAGAACCAGATATGTATGCACCTAGACCAGGGGTGGTCAACAAAAGTTGCCTATAAGCTTGCCGATTTTCTTCTGTATTCTCCAGACCAATTGATGCAAGCCTCTTGCCACATGTAGCATTTGACTCATCGATTGCAAGAATTCCGCGCCCGGGTGAAGCAATAGATTTCTACAACAATGAATGACTGACTAAGCACAGCAAAAGAGTAACTAAATAGAGATATTGCCAAAAAGACAATGTTCAATGATGCAAAAAAACAAGTGTAAAATCCTTCAGACAAATTAGCTAATTCTATTTCAAAATTAAAGTAATGAACCATTGACTGCATCTATGTTGTTTGTTAATCATCTTCTCTTTCTTTCTTATAGAGATGAAACTACACGGCTTTGTTATTGGTCTTGTCATTACATACTATCTTTACGAGCCATACTCTTTTTTTGCTACAATAATTAGTACTCATATGCCAATAGATAAGAAAACAAAAGGAATATTGGCACAACATGTTTTGGAATACTGACAACAAACAAAAGATCTTAACATGATAAAATCCAACATTATATAGGCAATCTAGTTAAGAAGTATCAGACCCAATATCTGATTGCATATTTGTTGCGAACCGCTATATATATATATATATATCCCACATAAATGGTTTAGGCATATTTGCTACAATAGAAGCTTGAGTTCCCCCATATCCAAGTGCAATGTGCATTCCCATCCTTCCTTGCCCTCAAGGGCAAGTTCGTTCCTGAACTATTTCCTTGCCCGGAGGATAAGCCAAGTGCTTTTAGTTGACTCATCGTACAAACTAAAGTCAAGAATCACTACAACTAGTCACTAGACAATTTTAGGTTGCGCTTGGTATGCTTGTTTTCCATTTTCATTTTCTACAGAAAATACGATTTTCCAAAAAAAAAAACGTGTTTGGTTTGTATTTCTAGACTTGTTTTTCAAAAAAAAAAAAGATATAGTGTTTTCTGAAAAATTAGAGAGTGAAATAAAATCATTTTTTATAAAATGAGAAAATACGATTTTCTAAAAAATGAAAATAGAAAACAGAACAAACCAAACGCTACCTTAGCCTTTAAGAGCTTAAACTTATTAACATTTTTTAAACGAGAATGGAGTAATTCTATGTGACATTTATCATCATATAAATCAGATGTACATAAATCCTACCATCACTTGAAATAAAATGTCAGTATATTTGATTAAAAAATAAAAAGCTAACCAACTATTCAGATTTCAGTAAGCAAAACCAAGATCTCCAATTTCTGGGTCTAAATGTCTGTTCATGATAAAGAAACCTCAAACTCCAACCAAAACCCACTTCATCTTCTTATATATTTTCATCCTGTTGTATTATGGATCAGAGACTTACCTGAACCTACAGCATATAAAATCATAAACAGAAACCGGACACAGCACAACAAGATAGCACTAGTTCAATAAATCAACGGGCACAAAATCCACAATCAGTAAAAAAAAAAAAATCATCAGACAAACCCAAACGGGAGAGAGGTCCAAAGGCGAGCATTTGCCTAGTAATATAGGGTTTTAAAACCAGATCATGGCCGGGAGATCATACTACATAAACCAATAACGGATCGGAAACACTAGATCAACTCACAGCGGTCTGGACGAGCTCGTCGGTGTACGATCCGGCCCTGATCGGGCGCATGGCGACGCGTCGAGGCACCGCCGTCCGGGGCGAGTTCCGGGAGGCGAAAGCCGTCTTTCCGGCGATCCACTGACTCGACAGTTGCAACGACGCCATCGCTCTCGTCTCCCTTTCCTCTTCTTCTGCTCTTCTTCTTCTTCTTCTTTCGCCTCTTTGCCAGGCGCCGGGCGGCCGGGGGTATTAATCGACTCGGTGCCTTGGCATATCCGCTGCCATCCTTGGCATGACGATCGTGCCCTTCCCAGTCAAATGCCATTTTGCCTCGGTTCCAACGTCATTTGTTCTCCAACGAGTGTATATTCGGCAATTCAAGCATCAATTAGTAGTTTTATTATTTATATATATAAACACACAACTATTAACAAAAATATAATATTGAACTAATTTCCAACCTAAATCTAAATTTCAAGTTAATGCAAACTTAGTAAATTTATTTATTAGCTTCTCCACGGGAGTAGTCGCATTGGTACTTAACAAGACGATTGCTATGATTTATTCTTTTCATGTATGAAATCGTTTTGAAGGGATGATCAGCAACAATTTCATCTTTCATCGATAAATTTATTTAATTTCCTAAAAAAATTATAAAAAATTCAATCATTTAATAAATTTTCAAACTTAAACCTTATTCAATTAGTTGTTTAATTATACTTAATTAGTGACGATTGGAGTGTTAGGTGGGGAGATAAAAGGGTTGGTGCGTGCACTTGCACCAACCCATCATATATATATATATATATATATATATATATATATTAATATAAAAGATTATGTTATTTATCAAACTACCAACTTCTTTATTTTTTGAACTTACTTTCCTCTCCATATCTTAATCTTTTTCCTAGTAATTACTCGATGAACGATAACTGTAACGATTTCACAGGACTCTGATCGAATAAGACATGTGTGGGCTAAGAAAGGGCAAGAAAGAGAAAGATATCTATCCCTAAAAAATCGGGGCAACGGTCTTACTGTGAAGTCTCTTACAGGTGAAACTCACTGATACGGAGGAGGGTAGATAAAATTATATAATTAAGAAAAAATAGTTCATAACTACTGTTCATTATTACTATTTATAATTATTATTCATAATTACAATTTATAATTATCCCTGTTCACAAAAGCAAAAGATTATATATATATATATATATATATATATATATATATATATATATATATATATATATATATATATATATAGTTTGTGTATCCTTATAGGAACGATCATAGACGACTTCTAACCTGACCAGTGCACGCAAGCAGTTTTAAAATTTTTTACTCTCTCACTTGCATGCAAAGATGATTTTCTTTCCTCCATGCAAAACTACTTTTCTCTCCTGCATGCAAATCAGTTTCACTTAGTGGAATTAGTTTGGAGATGGTTTGAAAAAATCAACGCCATTAATAGAGCTGGTTTGAAAAAATCAACTATATAAAAGAGTTGGTTTGAAAAAACCAACGCCACTAATAAAGATGGTTTGAAAAAAATCAGCTCCACAAACTTGAGCTGACTTTTTTTTATTTGCATGTAGGAAAGAGAACATGCTTTATGTTAGGATCGGTGAGTTAGAGGGGGTGATTAGCTCTGATTTGTTTGTCGATGATTTGTCGCTGTGGAAGACTTCAAGCAAACGCGAATACTATAGATTTACTTGGTATCCACCGCCTTGAGATGACTAATCTAAAAATCCGCTCTCCCTCACTCTCACATCCACTATGAAAGATTTCTTTCTTGAGATGAAAAAACCTCTTACAAGCTTACAAGAAGAAACACTCAAGAAAAAGAAAATACAAAAGAAATTTTACAAGATTTACACAAATAAGCTTTCATTGTTTTCCTTGCTTTCTTCAAGTTTGGAAACGCCTCTTGATCCTTGGAAATGCACCAACAATAAGCTCAAGGCCTCACTAGAAATGATGATGAAGAATGTGGAAGAGCATGCGAAGAATGTCGAAGATGTACCGCTTTAAACCTACGTGAAAATCCTATATACCCACGACCTAGGGTTCCCTAATCGATTTCCCAATCGATTATCACGTCAAACTTAACCGTTCAACGGCTATTTTTTTGAAGCTTAATCGATTAGCCAAATCGATTCAGCACCTTTCTGTGCTCTCGCGCAATACCATCGTAATCGATTGCCCAATCGATTACGGTCCTCCTTAATTGATTGCCCAATCAATTAAGAGGATGCTAAATCGATCACCCAATCGATTCAGCAGGTCTCTGTTCTCGCGATAACCCTGCGCCAATCGATCACCCATTCAATTGGCAGACCCCTTAATCGATCACCCAATCGATTAAGGGTCTTTCTGTTCTCGCAAGCAATAGTTGTCAATCGATTACCCAACCCTAACGTTACCTCAAGTCTAGAGTTCCTTTGCCTAACCATGGTTAATCGTGACCTGTTATGACTTCCTCACCAAGTGTCCGATCAAACCATTGACCAACTTAGACTTTCCCTTGCCTAGTTTCCAACTAAGACTTAACCTAGTTTCCAACTAAGTGTGCCTAGTCCAACTAGGACTTTTTCCTTGTGAGCGTGCGATCTCCCCGATTCACCTGAACTTTACCTAGTCTCACTAGGTGTGTCTAGTCCCACTAGGACTTTCCCTTGCCAGCGTGTGATCTGCCCGATCCACCTGGTCTTCACCTAGTCCCACTAGAACTTTTCCCCTACCAGCATGCGATCTTCCCAATCCACCTGGACTTCACCTAGTCTCACTAGGACTTTTTCCAGTCAAATCTCCATTTAATTTTAACCCACATGACTCACACACAGTTATAACATCATTGTCAAATATCGAAACTCAAGTTCACTCGAGCCCAGTCAAACTAGCTAGGTCGATCCTGACCTAATGAAGACTGCACCAACACTTTGCATATAGAAAAGAGATTAAAAAAATTTAAAGTTGCTTGCGTAAGCTGGCCAAGTCACAAGTTGCCTGTGGTCGCCTTTATAAAGACGTACAGGCTATCAAATTCCTATATATATGTGTATGTTTAATTTTACCGTGTAAATTTCATATAAACTTGAATAATTTTTTCAGATTGATATTGTTTTACATTTAATATTATAATTTAATCACTAAATTTTTAAGGTAAAATCTGACGAACAAATCGAGCCAAAAAATGCTGTTGTTTGATGAGCCTAGAGTAGTATTAGATAGTTGGTCAGGTAAAGGAAGACCATGCTAATTATGCTTAGCTGGTCTTTTCATATGATCAACCTGTTAGGACCGTGACCGTCAAGCTAGAGGGGGGTGAATAACTTTTCTTCGATTTTTCTTCCTACAAAGTTAGTGCACAAGCGGAATAAACATAAACTAAAACTGAAACTAAGAGGAACACACTGATTTACGTGGTTCAGAGATAAAACTCCTACTCCACAGCTGTCCATAAGGTGGACGATCCCGATCCTTCGGTGGATGATTCCCTGGAGCACCTCCGGCTAGCTCTCGTAGCTCCTTGTGGGTGGAGAAACCTCACCACAAATCTTGTACACAATCTGAGCAATACAGGCTACTAACAAGCTTTTTCCAAGCAAGTTTCACCAAGAAGAAATGGCCTTAAACGAGCTCCCTTAAATAGAGCTCGAGGCTGAAATGGTGCTACCAGTTGACTGGTTCAACCCCAATCGACTGATCCCACTTGGATTTGATCGTTGTAACTCTAACGTTCGAGTTTCCAGTGCCACCAGTCGACTGATCCTGGATCAGTCGACTGGTCCATCCCTATGTCTAGGGTTACCCTTCCCGAGTACATTTCTCTCAGCACTCGAACCCGCACGACTTAGTTCCTGAGTGCAATGCCCTCAGTACTCAAACCTTCACAACCTGGTTGACCCTTCGTCCAGCAGCCTCGATCTGTTGCCTTCTTCGTCTTCGGCTCCCGTCCCTCAGATGCGCACACAAACCCTCGGCTTGCCTCCATGTCATCCTTCACGCATGCCTCAAAGTCCACGTCCCTCGGCTCATCGTCTCTGCCCCAACAGCCACGACCTGTCACCTTCAAGCCCTCTTCGACTTTGGCCCTCGTCCCTCAAATGCGCACACATGCCCTTGGCTTGCCTCCATGTCATCCTTCACGTACGCCTCGAAGTCCGCTTCCCTCGGCTCATCGTTCCTGCTTTGTCCATGGTCCCTCGGATGCGCACACCTCCATGCCACCCTTCATCTTACCTGAAGACCTCCAACGAAGTCTATGTGTACATGCAAACCTGCATACTCACATACACATATTGATAGATCGATCGGCGTGCTAGAGGAGGGAGTCTCTTTCGTCAAAGAGACGAAGGGGAAGAAGGCATCGCCAAAGAGGGGGATCTCATGGCTTCCAAGCGTCAAGCATTGTTGTTGCAGCATAAGAAAGGTAAAATGTTTCGTAAAGATGTGGGACTCATTAAACCTGAATCCCCTTTTCTCAATTATTATGCTTCTTTTGGGGGTGAATAACACTTTTTCGGTTGAATCTCTACAACGTTGTTAGCGCAGCGAAAACAATAATATGCAAAAGAATATAAGAATAATGCTAACAACAATACTTTACTTGGTATCCACCCAGATGGGTGACTAATCCAAGGATCCACGCACGTACACCACTTCCACTATGAAAAATCTCCTTCAGGTGGAGAAACATTTACAATGGTGGTCTTCCTCTTTACAGAATGTAGTAAATGAGAGAGAGGAAGATGAGAAAGCTTTTCACACGAGTAGCACTTCGTTATAGTACGGAACCATACCGCTCACGTGCAAAAAGGTCCTCCTTTTATAGGAGAACAGGACAAATTCACAGTCTGTCCAGCCCCACACCAGTCGACTGTCCCTGGGGCAGTCGACTGACCTAGCATTAATTGCTAGCCAACAGCTAATATTCGGGGTATACCAGTCGACTGCCTCTGGGCCAATTGACTGGTAGAAGGCTAAAAATCTCCTGTGAGTTTTGGCAGTCGACTGCCCTCTGGCCAGTCGACTGCCCACTCACTCTCAGCCAATCTTCACATACTCCTTCACGTGTGCCTTCAGGTTCAGTCCTTGACTCGCCCCATGAAGTTATCTTCCTCTGGCTCTCGTCCCTCGGATGCGCACACAAGCCTCCCTTGGCTTGCCTCCATGCCACCCTTCACATGTGCCCTTGAAGTCCACTTCCCGGCTTGCCCTTGGAGTCCTCCTCCCTCAGCTCTCGTCCCTCGGATATGTTCACCAAGTGTGATTCTCCAAGTCCTGCAAACTCAATCACACACATCAAATACAACATAACACTCTAACCTTAAACATATTCACACACACACATCAAAACCATGATCTTCCAATCATTTTAGGGCCGATTGCCTCAACACATATTAGAACAACATGAAATCCTAACTTAACCATATTGACACACACATCAAAACTCATAATCCTCCAGATCATACTTGGGTTGATTACCCAACAATCTCCCCCTTTTTGATGTATGGCAATATGTTTAAGTTAGGTAAAATACCAACAATAACAATTGAAAATTAAAAGCATAGCACATTAAGAGACATACACATGTCCTCCCCCTTAACCTATGTCCTCCACATAATTTTCAATTCTTCACAATACCAAGTTGAGTTACACCTAACTCAACACCACAAGTTCTCCTAAGTCAAGTTAAACCTAACTTAACACCACAAGTTCTCCCCCTTTGATACCATCAAAAAGATTGCCCCAAGCAATCCTACCCCTAGTGCCAATGAGAACCCATTTTACTTCTAAAAAGCCCTCAGAAACCACAAACCAGAAAGATCAGTTGACTGGTCCCTTTATTTCGCAAACTTACATAAACGGCAGTTAAGGGCAGTTGACTGATATAGTCCATTTCAGAAATTTCAGAAATCCCTAGAAAATTCCATAAAAATCGAAAAATGTAAAACTTTGCAAGCATATTTGTAGGATATAATCTACCCTAGAAAAATATAGTTTCGTGAAAAATATCAAATATGGTTGACTTTTGGTATAAATTCCAATTCTTTTGAAAATATATTATTTTGTATCAACTTCTTATCCCTTATTTGATTCTATGTGTTTGTCAAGCCTATTCATTCTCATTTTACACATAGAATTGCTCTCAACTCTCCCCCTTTTCTTAATATATTCTCAAGATGATAAAACCTCCCCTTCTTATCCCTTAACCTTAGACATATACATATATAAACCTTCCTTTGTGCCCATAATAGCAATATCATAGCATTCAATGGCCAATCATGAATTGCAAACAATATAAGCAATAACAAACCAGGAAATAAAACTTCATTTAGCAATGTGAAAGCATACATTCAAAAGTTGCACACAAAACTCCAGATAAACATAAAGAAGTCACAAGGGTCATGTCCCGAAGTTTTTAAGCGTTATAATGCCAAATTGAGTGTTTGAGAGATAAAATGTAAAATCCAAGTCATACACTCTCAACACTAGAACCATCAAATCAACCCAACTGAATCACATGTCGTCGCCCGTAGGAGGAGGAGGAGAAGGAGGAGCTTGATACATCAGGTTCCAGCTCTGCATTATCGCATACATCTCATCCTGCTATCGCTGGAACCCTTGACAGAATAGTGTGAGACTATGAACCTCCCCCTGAATGGCAGTCTGCCGCTGCTGCATCTCAATCTGTCACTGCTAAAATGTCTGAAAGTCCCCCCTTAGATCATGTACCTTTGACTGTAGGAGAGAGAAGTGCTCCTGTGAAACTCCAGCAGCAGCAGCAGGCGCAACCTCCTCATCAGAACTGGAGGAATCAGAACGATGTCTCCAAGCCATCACCCCCCTGTCGGCACTCAATCCCCACCAAGGACAGCTATCGTGAGTCAATCTGGTCATAGTCCTTGGACAGACGATGTACCTCAACCCTAGTAGTGCAAATGCCCCTAGACTCAAGAAATTCGGTCAAAACATGACCGAAAGGCATGTAGATCTTGGCATTGACACTATGAGAAAAGTGGACAATGAATGTAAAGACATGCAGGGTAATGTCGATATCTAATCTCCTTTCTAATGCATACATGATTACTAAGTGAGGAAGCCAAATTTTCGACCTCCCCTTGGTGACAATAGGTAATATGCAATCTAAGACAATTTTATACAATACATTGCTAAAAAGAGTCATGTTCTTAGTCTCAAAAATACGCTGTGTTACACATCAATGTCTTGAAAAATAAAGGAGATGAATTTGGTCTATGGTTACATTGGGGAAGGTGAAAGGCTCGATGATTTTTGGAAAATATATAAATGCATGGTTAGAAGCCCTACACCCTAAAAATGAACTTAAAATTGCAGCTGAAAAGGGAATGGTGACACCTGCCACCATGGACTCATAGGTCCCATTATCAGGACCCACGCATGTCAGATTGGTATAAAACTCTTTGCACAAGTCCAGGTTAACAAGGTGCTGACAATATACTAGTTGCTCCAGACCAAAATATGCAATCATTTCAGCAATCTGGGGGTTTTCTCTTGGAAGTATGCCCTATTAAGATATCTACAATTCATTAATACAAACTCATTGTCAGCAAATCTCCGTCGGCACTCCTCGGACCGGAACTGAGGTACCTCCGGATCTACATGACCTTGTTGTGATGACCCCTCACCCTTTCTTTTCTTTTAGACAATGCTAAAATGTAAAATACTCATGCATGTACCAACAATTACCCCATGTCAAAGGAAAACAAAGAAAACATGCAAAATGGGACAAGTTAGTTCCAAATCATGAATTAAATGTGAAAAATGAACTACACAAGTGGTTACCGTTTTCCCGGGCGTTCCATGATGAATGTTGGTAAGGATCGTCTCAAAGAGGGAAGCTTTTCTAGCCCTAGGTTTAGATCCGAGGTAGAGGGAGGTTAGGATGGTGATTTCAAGGCTTGGGAAGGACTTAGAGCACAAGGGGAGGTCGGGGAAGAAGAAAACTCGCAGGGGGTGGCACTGAAAACCCTAGGTTCGGCCACCCCCGCGCGGCCGGTTTCCTTTAAAACCTCACATACCAGTCGACTGCCCCTGGGGCAGTCGACTGAGAAAGTGAACAGAAAGTTCAGTCGACTACCCCTGGTAATTTTAAATTCCTAGTTTCTGATTTACACTGGGCCAGTCGACTGGTTCTGAACCAGTCGATTGGTACCCTGATTTCAGCTTTCTAGTCTTAATTTCTGAAATGCATAATTAATTCCATAATTCTTCAAAAAATTTGAAATTTCGTGGAGAGATTTGTGAAAACTATGTCTACTTGGGAAAAATATTGTTTGGAATAAATCTATTAACAATCCCAAGATTGGAACGAAATTCAAAACTACCTAAAGAGTGTCATTGAAACTTAACTAAAGGTTCTAATTTTGATCTATTCTTGATGTCACTTCTTATACTTAACCACAATACATTTCTGGCACTTATTTATATGGCATATACATATTAAAAACCACACAATATGAGTCTATTTTCATCTTTTTTTTCACAAACCTCCCTTTTAATGTGTCAATTCCCTAGGATTAAGACTCACACTAGTCTTTCAATCCCTTTGATATATTCCATAGTCCATCTAATCTCCTAGGAGGAATCCTCCTAAGATCCATTGATCATGGATCCCATTTTGACTTCTAGAGCTTTCCCTTGGGCTCTCCTTAGTCACCTTCCTAGGTGACTCATTAATAAAGGCAAGACCACACCGGTGTACCTTCGGTACTTCTTGACTTTCAATTCTCACTCTTTTGACCTTGTATACCTTTTTCTTGGTCAAGTTCTCCTTCTCCCCTTTAAATGGCTTTTCCTTGTCATTTTTGGTTTTTCCCTTGCTATAATCATATGACATCCTTGCATATGACTTTTCCTTAGCATTTGATTTCCTAGATTAATATCCTATACCCAGTCTATCATTTCTAAGGTATTGACCATTCGGTACCATATCTAATCCCTTAGACCCCCTGATGAGTCTATCTAGATTCTTTTCCAATTTATCAAGCTTTGCCCTCAAAGCTTGATTTTCGCTTTCTAACTTCTCAACCTTATTGTCACTACTTTAGGTATTTCTAGGTTTACCCATTTTTCTAGGCATGTGTCTCCCTTTCTTAGGGTTAATGTCTTGGTCCGTAGATTTAACATTTCTAGAATGATCATGATACATGGGTTTCTTAGAATTTTAGCACACAATAGCACTTCTATTTTTATCATGATACTTAAAACCAAAATTACACATAGGCAAGCAATTTTTATCATTCATAGCATGCCTAGGGAAATTTGAATCATTCTTAAGGTTAGGGATTACATCCCTTACCCTTGGAGCTCCCCCTTGATGTAAGCTTCTTTTTTTTTCTTCTTTTTCCCACTTTCTCAAATGCTTCATTTTCTTGAGCTCTCCTTTTCTTGGACACTTGGTGTGATAATGCCCTAGCTCTCCACATGTGAAACATCTAATGTGCTTTTTCCCTTCCTTCTCCCTACAACTCATATTAGATTTTAAATGAATTGACCCGGGTTTAGGGTTTACCTCCTTTTTACTTAGTGGACACTTGTCCTTGTAGTGCCCCTTCTTGTTGCATCCAAAGCAAATGATGTGATCTTTTGTCCTTACTTTGGTGGAGGTAGGAGCTTCTTCTTGCTCCGGTATTGAAGAGGGTCTCTCCTTCCCCCTCAATCCTTGAAGTGGAGACCTCCTCTTCTTCCCTTGATGAAGTGGATGACCTCTCACTTTCTTGTGTCACTTCATTTGAAGATATAAATGAATTTTCACTTTCTTCTTTCTCTTCTTGGACCGTTGAACTTTTTTTCTTTAGTTCTTCCACTAATTGGGCTTGTGTAGGGTTTTCATGAAATTCTCCCATCTTGTTCCATAGCTCATATGCATTTTCATATTCACCTACATCACTCAATACATTTTAGGAAAAATATCAATTAATATTGCAATTACCTTCTTATTGGCCTTTGATTGACTTTGTTGCTCCTTAGTCCAATATCTAGGTTGAAGTCTTTTCCCATGCTTATCTCTTGGAATTTCAAATGGCTCTTCTAGTACCATTATGCACTCCCAATCCATGCTAAACCACGTCTTCATCCGCATCCTCCAATAGTCGAAATCTTCACGATCATAGGGAGGTGGAATGTTGATGTCATCACCTAATTTGTCTTCAATCGTCATTTTCTCTAGCTTGTGCTCTCTCGGCGGTTAGTCCGTAGATGAGCGACCTTCGCTCTGATACCACTTATTAGGACCGTGACCGAGGGGGGTGAATAGCTTTTCTTCGATTTTTCTTCCTACAAAGTTAGTGCGTAAGCGGAATAAATATAAACTAAAACTAAAACTAAGAGGAACACACCGATTTACGTAGTTCGGAGATAAAACTCCTACTACACGGCTGTCCGTAAGGTGGACGATCTCAATCCTTCGGTGGATGATTCCCCGGAGCATCTCCGGCTAGCTCTCGTAGCTCCTTGTGAGTGGAGAAACCTCACCACAAACCTTGTACATGATTTGAGCAATATAGGCTACTAACAAGCTTTTCCCAAGCAAGTTTCGCCAAGAAGAAATGACCTTAAACGAGCTCCCTTAAATAGAGCTTGAGGCTGAAATAACGCTACCAATCGACTGGTCCAACCCCAGTCAACTGATCCCACTTGGATTCGACCGTTGTAACTCCAACGTTCAAGTTTCCAGTGCCACAAGTTAACTGATCCTGGATCAGTCGACTGGTTCATTCCTAAGTCTAGGATTACCCTTCCCGAGTACATTTCTCTCCGCACTCGAACCCTCACGACTTAGTTCCCGAGTACAATGCCCTCAGTACTCAAACCTTCACAACCTGGTTGACCCTTCGTCCAGTAGCCTCGATCTGTTGCCTTCTCGCCTTCTTCGTCTTCGGCTCCCGTCCCTCGGATGCGCACACAAGCCCTCGACTTGCCTCCATGCCATCCTTTACGCATGCCTCGAAGTCCGCGTTCCTCGGTTCATCGTCCCTACCCCAGCAGCCTCAACCTGTCACCTTCAAGTCCTCTTCGACTTTGGCCCTCGTCCCTCAGATGCGCACACAAGCCCTTGACTTGCCTCCATGTCATCCTTCACGTACGCCTCGAAGTCCGCTTCCCTCGGCTCATCATTCTTGCTTTGTCCATGGTCCCTCGGATGCGCACACCTCCATGCCACCCTTCACCGTACTTGAAGACCTCCAACCAAGTCTATGTGTATCTGCAAACCTGCATACTCACATACACATATTAGAACAACATGAAACTCTAACTTAATCATATTGACACACACATCAAAACTCATGATCCTCCAGATCATACTTGGGCTGATTGCCCCAACACAACCATGTTGGACTGTGATAAGGCCCGGACTCCAAGGGTAGTGGGGAATCTATATATATATAAGTTTTTTTAATTAATATTTTTTAAATATTAAATATATATAATATATTTGTGAAATCTAAAATTTTTTATTTTGAATATTATAATTTAAGAGAAAAACTTGAATAGTAGAGAAAAAATTTTATTTACTTAAATACATTATAACTTAACCCTTAAATCCTAAAATCTTAAATTTTAAATACATATAATATATCCCATGAATATATATATTTTTTTATCTTGAATGCTATAAGCCAAAAAGGATATCTAAACTATAGAGGAAAATCTTATTAACTTAAATCTACTATAATTCAATCCATAAATCCTAAATACATATAATGTTCAGTGTTGGATTTGAATCTAGGTGTCTCAAGTCTGCACAAACATGTTTGCCTATCGCTTATCATTATATATGTATATATATATATATATATATAATGCTAAAAATCTTATCGTTTAAACTTGTCTAAACCAAGTATTTTTATTTTTATTTTTATTTTTTTTAGTTTGTGATTATGTCGTTTAAAAGTTTACTTTTAAGATTTAGTGGTTGGATTATAATATTAAATATATTATATATATGTTTTTGTCATATATTTATTATTTTTATTAAATTTAAAAATATAGATGAAAAAATGGAGAAAATGATATGTTTGAATTGCTGAATCTTATTGGGTATTTGATTTTTTTTAACCCATATCTTATTGGGCTTCCCGGCCTGCCAAGCATAGCCACAGCCACAGAGCATGTTTAAGTATGGAATAGAAATTCTAGGATAGTGAATATTTAATTGTATCTTAATTTAATTTTAATATTTTGTGGGAGCATGATTACTTTTTTCAAAATGCCTGCAAATGTAATAGATATTTCAAAGTTTGACCTTAATATTTTTTTTATTGTATTGTTGAAATGTATTTTGAAGTAATTAACAAACCGTTTAAGTTAGGTTATTATATATTTTAACATGCTTAAAGATATACCTAGTTTTTTTTCTAAGTATCCAGTTCTTCTATCAATTGGATCTGATAAAAATTTTCTACTAGCAAATGTGATTCAAACTCTCATTATGTTTTACTTCTTATTATTGTACTATGACCTATGAAAGCAATACAATAATACACATAAAATTAATGGAGCTAGTTTAATAAAATAATTCAGTGCAATCGAAATTATGTTGAATCAATATTGAGTCACGGAATTATTAGATTTATTACACGTCGTCTTATCTTATTCTAAAATTTTATAACAGATTATTTTTACAACTTAATCAATTTTAATATATTTTTAAATATTATTTAAATTATTATAATTAATTAATTAATTCTTAAAAGAGCATTTCATAAAGAAAAAAAAGGAAGGAACTAAAAATGTGGAGGTGCATTTTGAAAATCAGGTATCATTAATTTTGATAAGATTAACAAAGACATCCAAATTAATGTTCCTACGCAAGCAAATCCCACCCGTCGTACTCCAACAAGCAAGCAATCGCTGCTTGCTCTCCACGCTGATGCAGACGTATGAATCAAAGCTAGCTGTCGCCGTCACCGTCGCTGCTGCCCATGCGCATGGCCGTGGCCTTAATGAGGCGTGCTGGCGCGGGGGTGAGTTTGGACAGACAGCGTGGGGTTTCTGCGAGGGATGGATCACGGGATTCGGCCGGGTCGGCTGCGGACAGATCTCCATCCAGACAACTGCGCGGTGGCTCCACCTCACAGCCATGCGCACGCTCGATCGGATTGAGGCAGCATGCAGCTGGAGTGGACTCTCGCGATGGCGATGGTGGTGGGGAAGATGAAGGCGGTGGTGGCCGAGAAGGAAGCTTCGAGTGATATAGGTGTGGTTGTTTATGGTGTTCATTCTCGTCTTAAAGTAGATTAGTAATTAATTTGGCACATAAAGTGTTCGATGGAATGCCGAAGAGTAAGATTTTTGTTATTGACTTTACTACTGCAGTGATTCCATAAGCAGTGTCGTTTTTGAAAAGACGGGCTTAGTAAGACCCATATATTAATCCTCAGTATGTCCAGTGACGTAGCTAGGATTTTCGATCAGCAGGGGCACTTTTTAATAATTTTAAATATTAGTATAGATTGATTTTTATTCTTCAAAAGACTAAATTTCAAATTTAAGGGGCTGAACAAGAACTTAAACTCAAAATTTCGACCATAATTCTTAATTCTAGTTGAAATAATGATTCATCAATCCTCAATTTTTTTTAACTCAAAGTCGAAAAATCAATTGAACTCATTTAAACATTAAACTTACTTCGGCCATCACCAAATCAACTCCAAATCAATCCTGATCTGAACCAATATAATCCTTATCTCAGTATCTGAATTTAGTTTAAATCTAATTCAATTTTAATTTAGTATCCTTATCTTATAATTTAGTTCATCTGTTTATTATTATATATTTATTTTAAAAATTTAATATTTAATCTTTCAAATCATATTATTTTCTTATAAAAGTGATACCAATAGATAGCTTAGGCCATGAACTTTTTAAATATATGATCAATTTCAATTTTAGACAACAAATAATGATAAATCAACTAATTAAAATACTAATATATATATACATATATATATATATAATATTTTTTAATAAAATTTGAGAGGGGGCGACCGCGCCCCCTCTCATTAAGGTAGCTACGCCCCTGAGTATGTCCTATGGAAACATGCGAGAACCTCTCGAGCACCAAGGCTGGCTTAAGATATAAGCCTATGCCTAGAGCTCCTAATTTATTAGCGTCAATTAATTTTTAAAAAATATTAAATATCATTATTTTATAAAATCTACCATTAATGTTATTATTCATGTTTAAATTATTAATTTTGATTATCACTTTTTTATTAATTTATTTTTTAATTAATTGTATTTCCTATCCCAATTCCATTCCCTCGTATTTAATTGCATTCTCCCGTTCCCTTCCGTCATTTTAAATTAAAATTTATTACTTTATCATTTTATTTTTTCAATTTTTTTACAATCTTAGTCGATCAGTAATTTTGTACTGATCTCATTATGTTCTATCTTTTTCCTGATCTCTTCCTTCGAATTCTCTGGTGATATTCTCAAAAATGACAAGACGTCTTTCTTATTCACCGATAATATTTTTTTTCTCACTCTTTTAATTTTATTCTATGAGAAATAAAAACTTAAATATAAAATTTTATTTACTTTTTATAAGGTCTCAAGAAAGATTAAATGATTTAATAATTTTATCCATTAAAAAATTTAATATTAAAATTTAAATATAAAAATTTGATTAATATTTCTTTATTTCAAAAATTAGAAAATTAAATTTTATGTAAAAAGTTATTTTTAAAATTTAATATTTTATTTTTAAAAAAATTAAACTCGCCATTGTCCGTCTCAAATCCGAATAAAAAATATCAGAGAAATTGGTTTTAAAAATATTAAAAAATATTAAAAATATAATTATTTTTTCCGCCTAAGGCCTCGCGTAATCTTGAGACGACCCTGTCAACGATTAACGAAGTTGAGTAATATCGAACCTTGGGCAATCGGCTCGGTTTCACGAAAAATTTTTATTGATCATCAGGATAAATTGAAAAATATTTGCAACGGGCAATCCAAAAATTCAATGTTTTAAGATTTGTATTCTATTTGGTAGAAAAATTTTTACAAAGCACTTACATTAAGGATGATGATTTGGTTGACACTTCTATTAAAGGTGTTTTGCAACGTCCTTTTTTTGAAACATCCATCTTGTTGGAGCCTTTTGATAGCATGCTTTGATTCTTGTTGTAAAGTAGCTCCGGGGCTATGGTACAATGGAAGGATAATTAGTTATTATCTTAGATATTTACGGTTTAATTCTTAGATATGGCGTATATTGTAAGAATTTTTCCGTCAAATATGGCGCGAACTCTGGGACGCTGGGCTTCTAGACTACCCACCGTGAGCACTTCCTAATTTACCCTAGCGGCCGATGAAAAACTTCCGTGGGGCCAGGTCAGTCGCCCGAAGTTCAACGTTACCCAACCTCGTTAATTTTTTTTTTGTTGTAAAGTGGATTTAGATTGAACTATGTTAATGTTGAGAACACATAGCTGCGTTTCGTTTGAGGTAATGTAATTCAGTTTATAATATAATTAAGCCTGTAATGTAATCCAGATTATATGTTGTTAGCCTTGTAATCCAGATTATAACACTTTTATTGGCTTTTGTAATACAGATTACATTATATTATAGTTTTAAAACTATACCAAATAAAGTAATAAAGCTATATCAAATAAAGTAATAAAACTTGTAATGTAATCATGATTATATTACAAGACTGATTACGACTTACCAAACGTAGTCTTAAGTGTTCAGTGTAATGTAAGTGGTGATAGACGATAGTGGAACTGTCAGTGACCACCTACCAGCTCGCCCGCCTAGGCATTGACCGCCCCCGTCACCGCCTAGGGGATGCCTAGGTTGTTAATTTTTTATACTATTATATATATATAATTATAAATAATTATTATTTTTATAGTATTTATTTTTAATAAAATATATTAATAAAAAATCAAAAAATTAATCAAATATATATATATATATATATATATATTAATGAAATAATTTTATTAGACTTTAATTAATAGGATTGGATTAAAATTAATAGGATTGGATTGATCTCCCGCAGACCGTGCGGTGCGGACCCGTGCGGATCACAGCGCTAGACCGATCAAGCAATTGCCTGATCGGTCACGCAGGGTGCTGCGCCGATGGTGGCCGATCGTCGATCGGACACCATCGGCGGCCTTCGGCCGCCGCCCCCGAACAAAACTATAACCCTAGGGGGTGTGGTGAACCCTAGGGGTAGCGGTGAACCCGTCGACGGCTGATCGGTCACGGTGACCGATCAGGCAGGTGCCACGTACTCGGTCCGCACGCGGTCCACAGGAAGCGGTCCGTAGGAGATCAAATATATATATATATATATATTAATGATATAATTTTATTAGACTTTAATTAATAGGATTGGATTAAAATTATTAAGCTAAAATTATTTAATTCATCCTAACTTATAATTTAACCGCTTATCCCATTTCGGTCCGGCGACAAGTTCTACTCGTAGCCGGGACTACCCATTGCTGGGGCCCGGCAACTCCTCCAGGCTCGAACTACGCTTCTGGGCTCATCGTCGGGCTCAGACGACGCGTACGGGCTCGTGCGACGAGCCTGAACTCGTCGCCGGGTCTAGTCTACGTGTTCGGACGCATCGCAACGGCGAAACGACGATGGCGAAAAGAGGTGAGTTATCGTCTAAAATACAGCCTCAAACAATGATGATCTGATTGATGCTCACCTCTAGCTTAAGCGGTGCCTAAGTGGCCACCTCGACCGATTTATAACACTGATCGTAGTGTTTCTATGCCGATATTTTAAAATTTTCAAGTTTATTTAATGTATGTGTGTCTTCTCCTTTTTATACTATTTTTCTTTCCCTTGCTAAAGTTGGACAGAAATATAGGTTTTCTTTCTACCAATTAAAAGGTTTTGCAAATTTGATTGCTATACTGTGGGAGTGCATCACTCTAATTGCTTCACAGTTTTGCTGCAAGTCATGACTTGATTAAAAACAAGATAAGGTCTTCAAGGCTTGTAGTTATCATATTAAATGGGAAAGCACTGGATTGCATTAGTTGTCACTCAACACTATCAATGAAGTCTACATCGCATCCAACAACAGTTGTCAAGATCTAAGAAATGGGATGACTGATTTGGTTATGATATTATTTCATAATTTAGTAATTTATTATCAATTTCTCAAGTGTTTCATCTAGAACACAAAGCATTGGCCCAAATTTCAAATTTTAATAGCTGAAAATTATGCATAGTAGATTCTGTCCTTGTAAATTTGGAAGCATCTCATGATTACAACATTGCATTTAAGGTCTTGTTTCTCCTTGACTTTAAGGCTACGTTTGGTAAGGAATAATCAGCCTTGTAATGTAATCAATATTACATTACAAGATTGATTATTTTGTTTGGTACAATTTTAAAACTGTAATGTAATGTAATCTGCATTACAAAAGCTAGTAAAAGTATTGTAATCTGGATTACAAAGCCAACAACATATAATCTGGATTACATTACAGGCTCAATTACATTACAAACTGGATTACATTATTCCTAACCAAATGCAGCCTAAGCATTCAGAGGTTTCTCCATCAATTAACACACCTACATTTTTTTTTAACAATTGTACATGATTCTCACAAATCACAACTCACACTGTCATGTACAAGATGGGCAAGACATTGATTATGAAGAGTTTGTTAATTAATCAAGCTAAGTAAACAACACTTTGGAATCTCATGGGATGTCAGGAACTGCACATATTTCTTTATGTGAATTTTCTTCATCAAGGAGATGCCTTGTTAGATCCTTTTTCAATACAACTTGTGTTGCCTTCTTCTCCTCACTCTTTCCCCAGAGAACAAAGTAGAGTCCAAGAACAATAAAACTGGATCCAATTATCCTATAGTAAATAAAGAAAAAGTTAGTTCTTCAAATTAATTATAGATATTTTAAGAAAAAATATAACATAAATGGAGTTGAAATGTTTGCCTTACCCTCCTGAGTACAACTCATCACCAAGTATAACAGCTGCCATAATGGCCACCACCACAGTCTGCACTGGTTGGAAGACTGCTACAAAAAGAGGACCTCCTCTATCAATGCACCAAATCTGGAGGGAGAAAGAGATCCCTGATGATACAAGACCCTGTAAAAAATAATAAAAATTATAGGCATAAGATTTAAGGAATTTGATCATCTATTAAGCCATGTTTTTCTTTCCTTTCTTTTTACAAGTGATCATGAGATGGATGAATGGTGAATTTACAGCGTAGAGGATGGTGAAAAGCTCCCCTCCTGAGTGGACTTTCCACCTTTCTATGTCCTTCTCTGCAAAGGCTGCTATAATGAGGAACTGGATTAGACCAAAGAAGCAGGTGATTGTGGTGACTGAGAGCCTTGCAGGGTACTTCTTGAGCACTGGAACCTGTGTATAATTTGAGGTAGATTTTACTCCATGATGAATTATGATTCTTAATATAAATCTTTTAGCAAGTGAGATGATCACCTGAAGCACCATCCAACCAGACCATGCTATGCAATTGCCAAGGATGTAGACACAACCAAGGGTCCAGTTCAGGATTGTGTTGGAAGAGGCAAAAAGGAAAAACTTGCCATTCAGCAAGGCAGGGCCCTTGTAAAGGGTAATAATGGTGGCACCTCCAATGCTGGCTACTGTTCCTACCACCTTTGCCACGCCATATCTGCTATTGATATTGATCTGTTCAAGCCTTAGAGCTGCTGCCATGACAAATGTTATGGCTGGAACTGAGTTCTGAATTGCAGAAGCATAGGTTGGAGATAGGTAGTACAAGCCCAACAGGTAAAATCCTTGGTTAGCAGTTATCCTGAAAAGGAAAAGTTCTAGGGTATATGACATAAAATTTGCTGGCAATTACTGCACCAAATTAAACTAGTGAAATACATAAATCCTTACCCACATAATGCTAGAAGAAAGAGTTGAAAGAGGAAGGATATGGTAAGGGGTGGTCTATCTTTTCTGAAACAGAGATTCAAAAAAAACAATCAAGAAGAGTTGCATCAAGCTAGTGAATGCATTGTTGTATCTTACTTCTCTAGAAAATATGCGAAGGGAGCCAACAGAACCAAAGCAATGATGTTCCTATAAACTGGGAACACTATTTGGCTGATACCCAAGTTGAGTGCAGTCCTGGAAACTATGTGAAACCCTGCATAGCAGAATTGGAGTGCAAGCACAGCTACAAGAAGCTTCACTTTCTCAGAGACCTGTGAACTCATCTCCTTGTCACTGAGGCTGGTGCTTGCATTGCATCAAGAGAGGATGAGGCTTTATATAGAGTTTTTTGCTTATCTGGTGGCTGAAGAGAACTAACATTAGTATTGATGGAGGGTGGTGTTGTGTCAGTAATAATTTTGGTGGGCTATCTGTGTCTTCTTTTGAATTGACACAAAGAAGAACTCTCTCCTTTATAATTTTTTCTGATCTATGAGTAGTCTTGTTGTCAATACTTTTAATAGGATGTTGGTTTGTACAACATGGTTCTTGAAATTGGTTGAGGAGACAGGAAGAAGTTAAAGCATGTTAGCCAGGCTGCTAAAATCATAGAATGTGTGTGGAAAAGGGCATTGTCATTTCCTTATTTACTAGATCGTACTACCTCCACCATATTCGTACTCCATAATCAATAGTTAGCATGCATGTTTATGTTGGAAAGTAGAAAATTTATCCAACCTCAAGTCAATTCTCCAAGTATGGTGAGTAATTTATTCTTTGTTCTTGTTACAAATCTATTAGAAAAGACATGTTTTGCTTAAGGCATTAAACCTGTTATGCTAATGATTTGTCTACATTTAAATTTGTTTTTAAATATATTATTTGGTCTACCTTTTATATGTGGTCATGTGGATGTACGTAAATTATTCTTGAATCATATGAAACTTGTTCTACTTTTATGTTTCTTCTGCATTCATGAAGGAAAAAAATAATAATTGTCAATGATAGATGAAATATATAGTCATGTTAATTAGTGATGTTCTAAAGTGAAAACTAGTCTTAGAGATATGGAGGAGCATTAAACTAAAAAACATATCAATTATCAGACTAATGATAGAGTGTGGTTGGTTTGCAAGGGAAGAGTAAAGAAATCAAATATCATGTGGAGCTCTCAATAGATGCAGTTAAACAAAATGAATCACATGAATTGGTTCGTTGCTTGATCTCCAAAACATTTAAACTACTTTTCATAGCCTTGAGAACTCAAGATCTGGTACTTTTGCATGCAATCAAACCCCTTTTTTTAAGTCAAAAGGGACCAGCACATGCTTGATTGGGTTTACATTCTTCTCCCTCCTTCCTGATTTGTACTTGAAAAAAAAAAACAGATGATTAGTGAGAATAGTACTTCCAAGGAAGAATCTCTCTTTGTTATTTGTTATACTTTATTTCCTGAACAAACATTTTTTTTCTTCTTGACATTTGATCCTGTCGCGAGGCGGAGTGGAAGCTCCAAGGGTGGGATGGTTTTCCGAGCGAAACGAGCTGCCGAGGTGGTGTTGATCGAGCCCCACGTTAACTCCTGCCTGCAAAACAATGACCGTTAGCAAACCCGCCAGGGAAAGTCCCCGGCAAGGCACTTCGACGGTCAAGTCAGTATCCGCAGGAGAAATATAGTGTAGCAAACGGAAATGCGGTAGCAAAGAGAGCTCGCGCGCATCCCTGCGGAATGAGGAGTGGAGGGCTTATATAGCCGGGGGAGCTGACATCCCTTGTCTGTGTCGACGAGACAAGGGTGTGGTACCTGTCAGCTCGTATGATAGCACTTGGGAGTACCGCGGCAGGGCGCGGGGCGCTTGAGTAGTACGATGGTACTAAATGAGCGAACTGACTGTGAGGTGTGTCAGGAATAGGTAAGGTGTGTAGTACCCCGACATCAAGGTCGTACTCTGGATATAATGACATAGGGAGCGTAAGAACGAGATAGTCCGTAACCCAAGCGCCGACCGACGGGTCCGAGTGTCAAGGACCGGGTCAGGTAATGGCTAGGGAGCGTGGGCCGCCACGCGTCCGCCTGGGAGAGTTGAGGCGCAAGATACGCCCTGAGTCGGGGGTTGGACAAGTTATGTCTGGCTGATTCCGCTGGATATCCGATTCGTATGGTGCTAGGGGGGCGTGGGTCGCCACGCTCCGACTGGCTTGCCCGACCCCGATCTGGATCGGGGCATGGGTCAAGGCGACCGAGCCAGGAGGAGCTTGGGGCCGACCTGACCAACCCTGCTCGTCGCTGACTGGATAGCGTCCCGGGGAGCTTCCTGGCTCAGGGACCCCCCGGGCGAGGTCTTGGCCGGTCCTTTTGCTGGACCTGAGTCGTGCCAAGTTGGCTGGCTGAGGGGGCCGTACTACCCGTAGGCAAGGTCGGGATCAACATTTATTATAATTCATATTTCTTGTTTTGATCCAACTGTGAGCAACTGCTTTAGTGTCTATAGTCTGTGGAGATACTTCCATTTAACAGAAAGTTTCCTAAAGAATTGAACCAAGCAACTAAACAAGACTGCTGATGAATTTGCTCACCAGGGAAGTACAAAAGCTATTCAACCACCCCTTACCTGATCATTATCTTAAACTTTACAAGCATGGGCATGAGTATCCTCTTCTATGTTGCAAACTGTAAGATCCATATCTGTTCTTCTGGTTACAGTCATTTTTCTCATTGATGGCAAATGTGATTTGCACAATTAAATAATAACACTAAATCTGTGCTTACATTGCATGTCTTGTTGTGCCCAGAAACACAAACAAGATGAGCAGTGGCTTACTGCATGGCCAGCCTGCAACATGTTCCATGAGTGGAAGGATGGTGGAAGAGCCCCACTTGGTTCATGTGGTTAGTAGCTCTGCAAGAGCAAGTTGAGGGTAAGTAGTTTTTTAAACACTCTGTTGCACAAGTGTTTTATTATGTTTTGTTTTTGCTCTGTGAATTGATGCCATAATATGTGGTTTTCACAATTATTAGGAGCTTAAAATCCTGTTATATTCAGTCGGTTCGCTATTAACAACCTAATCTAATGCTACATCCATATGACATTTTTCTTTCAATTTAACTAATTGCACTCTCATGCTAATGTGGAAGTAGTATAATTAGCCTCCGGGACTATGGTGTAGCGGTAGGGCGACTAGTGGTTATCCTAGATATCCACGGTTCGATCCCTAGCTATGGCGTATTTGTAAGAATTTTTTCTCCAAATGGGGCGCGAATCGTGGGACGTTGGGCTTCTAGACCGCCCACCGCGAGCGCTTCCCGATTTACCTTGGCGGCCGGTGGGAAACTTCCATGGGACCGGGTCGATCGTCCGAGGTTGGAAAAATCTCATTAATCATGGAAGTAGTATGATTAGTGTTAATTTTCAACAATAGTAGTATCGAATCTCAGTGTAAGATTCTGATAGATAGATGAGTTTGAGTTGGTTGAAGTAAGGGGGAAAAAAATTCTCAACCTAAACTAAAAAACCCTAAATCAAAACCCATATAACCCGAATAATTCTACCGATAGTATTAAAAAAAAGAATTTTTTATACTATTTTCCCTATAATTCTTTACTTTTATCTCAATATTTCACATCATTATACTAACCTTATGCTATTATCTATCTAAAATATCTTAATTTTCAAAATTTAATCTAATCATAAAAACCCTTAAAACTTAAATTCAGGTCAACCCGAACTCAGCTTAATCCTAACACAATGTAAAAATCTCAATCCAAACTTGAAAATTTCCAACTTTAACTTGATATTTTTTAGATTTACTCAGATTAAGGTGGTGAGTCAGGTTCATTTTTGACACCCCTAGGGTCGGATCGAAGCGAGGATATTATCAAAAAATTTCAACTCGAATCAGAACCCAAACACAACTCGAAAAATCTAAACCTTAATCTGAACCCGAACCTGGATAACCCGACCAACCCGAATCACTGAGTTACACGATTAAAAAAGACCTTTTTTTTTTACTATTTTTCCAATAATTTTTTATTTTTATCTCAATACTTCATAATTAGCATACTAACATTCTGCTATTATATACATAAAACATATTAATTTTCAAAATAAACTTTTATTTAAACCTATAAAACTTCTAAATCCTAAATTCAAGTAAACCCGAATCCAACTCGATCCTAATACAACCCCAAACCCCAACCTAAATTTGAAAGCCATAACTCTATTCCGATATTTTTCAGATCAATTCAGTCAGGTTGGCAGGCTGAGTTCATTTTTAACATCGTTATAAGGTACAATAATCATGGATTTATATCGCCCCCACGGGCTCGCGTAATTACTCCATGCAAGGGTGTTGTCATTAATAGGCCTGGGATTCGTTGGTTGTTTCAACTAATCCTTGCATACACCAATGTTTGCTATCCGAAATCTCGCATGATTTACCTCTCTTTCCGATAATGAAGGGTTGTCGAGCAGTCAAGGTGATGGTCTATTTTTTGCTGCCATTAATCAGGGATTTATTGTTTAATATGACAAACTAACTTACTTGACTAACTCATCATTTAGTCCATTCGGCCCATGGACCTTGCTCGCATAATTAGCTCGGTCTGGCTGGCCTAGTTTACTAGTTGACTCAGCTGGTCAAATCCGCATAATTTATTTAATTTATCTAAGGTTCCATAGTAGAGTTATTTCCAACATTCTCAATTTATCACATTAATTGTAAAATAATTCTTCTTTTTAAACATTTAATTAAAGAAAGAAAAAAAATAACACTTGGTGGGTCCCAAGATCTCGGCGTATCATCATAATATAATATCAACTTGCGCATTTTAATTAATTAATTGATCAATTAAATAATTAATAATTTCACAAGCCATGTGGAGATAATATAAATCACACATTATTAATTTTTATAATCCCATTTGCTCATTGAGCTTATCGATTGACAACAACATGATATGCATTGCAGTCCTTGAAAATTATTCAATCTTTGACTTTGACTACGACTATGACTATTGCTATTATTAATTTCCTCCCCCAAGTTTACTTATTTGTTTTTCGAAATATTTTCGAAATATTAATTTCCTTGAAAATATTTAAAGTGATATTTTTTCAAATATCTCCCAAATATGAAGGGGATATTTAGGGAGAGAATCAATTGGTATACATTTGTGTCCGATGATTTCCAACCTTTTTTGCATGTAGCGAGTGTTGGTGGGCAAAATAATAATATTTTTTAGAAGTGGGATATTTGATGGGTGAGAATCATAAATATTTGGTTGGATTCCTATCCCACCTGTCCCACACTCGTCGGTGACGGTCGACGAGTCGTCTGATCGTCGATCGGACATCATCAATTGCTTTTGATCATAAAAAAATGGTAAACCAGTTGGAATCGCCGCAATTGCAATCTTATCGAATTTGACGGTGAATCTGATAAAATCGCAATTGCGGTGATCCCGACGGGTTCACCATACCTCCAGGGTATAGTTCTGTTTAGGGCGGCGACCGACCGACTGATAGTGTCCGATCGACGATCAGACGACTTGCCGGTCGTCGTCGGTGAATGGGACATGTGGGACAGAAGGCAATGTGGGACAAAAGATCTGCTCTCGTGAAATATTTAATTGTGAGATTTGGGATATTTGAAGAGTGAGATATTTGATTGATGATATAAAAGTAGGGAACATAAATATTTGAGAGAAATATCTAATATTATACCATTGTGGATGCTCTAATATATTCAAGATTATATTACAATATTAATTAGTTTATATAGTATAATTTTAAAATTGTAATGTAATATAGAAATAATAAAAAATTTTAATCTGGATTACAAACGAATCATATATAATTTAGATTATATTATCTTTTTCAAATATAACCTATATGTTTTGAACTTGATATTTAATAAATGTGTGTTTGGTAAATATAAAAAGTAAATGTACTTTTTAGATATTATTGAAAGTATAATTACAAAATAAATCACATCGAAATGCTTCGATCATCAAAATTTTAACAAAATAATAATATGAAAATTATAATGTTAATATAATTATATTCCACATCATCATTCTGTCAAACAGCTTTACTGCATTACTGTCAATGACGAGGCAATAGTTTTTAATGTGAAAGGAACTTTGGGACCAAAATCAAAATTTGCCTATTTAGGATGTAATCCAGGAAGTTATAGTTAACCATTGCGGAAAGTAATTTTTTTTTTGAAATTTTATCGAGATTCAAACTCTTATCATTATAATTGATCCTGTCACGAAGCGGGGTGGCGATCTCACGAGCCAGATGACCTCTCTGGTAGCGCAAGCCGGTGAGGTGATAGAGAGCTGACCGCGCCTCGGCTTGGCACTGCAAAACAGCGACCGTCAGTAAATCCGCCGGGGATTTTCCCAGTCAAGCACTCCGACGGTCAAGTCAATATCCGCAGGAATAATAAAGGAACTGAACTAAATTGAGGCAAGAGATGCGAGAACTTGCGCGCGCGTACCTGCGGTAGGGGGAGTGCCAAGCTTATATAACCGAGGAGCTGACAATCCTTGTCCGTATTGACGAGACAAGAGTGTGATAGCTGTCAGCTCGTAGGGAGCACTTAGGAGTGGCGCGGCATGGCCTGGGGTGCTCGAGCAGTACGAGGGTACTGAATGTGTAGTATGAGAGTACTGGACGGGCGGGCGACCGCTTGGGAATATCGAGGGTGAAGGTGTGAGGAACCCCGTTAGCAGGGTCGTACCCTGGATATAATGACGTAGGGGGTGTAGGGGCGAGATAGCCCGTACCCCAAGTGCCGACTGACGGGCCCGAGTGATGGGGACCGAGTCGGATAATGGCCAGGGAGCGTGGGCAGCCACGCGTTCAACTGGTAGAATGGAAGCACAGGGTACGTCCTGGGTCGGGGGTTTGTCGAGGGGTGTCTACCTGATTCTATTAAGTACCTGGTTTGTGTGAGGAAAGGGGAGCGTGAACTGTTACGTACGTGCCTGTGATGTTTGTCTTAGCTCTGGGCCGGGGAGGTCCAGGAGTGTGGGCGGCTAAGCCTCTACCTGGTAGGATGGCCGGTGGCCAGCTCACCCCTGACCTCCGGGAGGCTTTTAGGCTCGGGAACTTACCAAGGGACTCTGCTGCTGATCTGTCAGTCAACCCTTACTGACACCAAGCTGGCTGGCTGGCCCGACCTATGCACCTACCCATAGATAAAGCCGGGATCAATAATAATATCAGTTCCGTAGTAGCCAATTCAATCGTATCCCTGATCTATATCGGTTGATATACTTAGATTTAATTGCATCATACATCAATGATTAATCAAGCTTAATAGTTAAGGATCTCTATGCGATTGGTTGCAAGTAAGATGTGGTGGTGCATTTTGCTTTTATTAAATGCTTAAGTATAGATATCTAGTTTACATAATTAACCGGTCATTAGAGTAAATTAAAAAGTATTTGTTCATTTAAAAAAATATCGTTTATTAATTATTTAAATTAATATTAGATCCTTGGCTAATTAAAAAATTTAAAAGAAGTTCTACAGCTGGACCCCGAAGCCATATTAATCCACATTGGTTGAACGGAGACTTTGTGATTGCATACATCATTACTTATCTTTGTTTTTTTCGTTTTTATTATTTTTTGTTTGTTGTTGTGGTTGAAAAATCATTGTTTCTCCCTGAAGTCACCAGTGATGCAAGCAAGAAATCGACAGGAAAATAAGCACAAAATTTAATCAAGAATATTCAAAAATTCTTCAATCAATATGAAACATGAGTGCCACTTTTTGTGTGCGAGCAAATAATAATAATAATAACGAATAACAATAAATGTGGACAGGAAATAATTTGGCTTTTTTTATACCTTGAATAAATAAAGCCAGAGTTATCTTTGTTTGTCATTGCAATTTGCAATTTGTTTTCCAGTGACTATAATGTTCTACTAAAGTCACATCACAATAAAAAACAAAGCTATGATATCTAAAAGATGAAATCGTTCGTCCTCAGCGCCCCCATCAATTCGTCTCAGGACCAATACAAAAGAGGTAAATCACGATTATTACTAATGTAGTAAGGCGTCTGAGGTCGAGAGAATAAATGTCAGCAGACTAGGATGTTATCCCCGTGTATAACTGGCGATCCTCGAACCTGAGATCTCCATGTAAAAAAAACAAAGCTATGATAGGAATAGTGAAAATGGGGGAGTGAATGATAGAATGAATAACGTGACACTTTACATACACACGTCCGATTATCGCTTGGACACCATCGACGGCCTTCGGCCGCCACCCCAAATTAAACTATACCCTGGGGTACGATGAACTTGTCGAATATCACTGCATGTAAAGTGTCACATCATTCACTCCACCATTCACTCTCCCATTTTCACTCTCCCTATCATTTTTCATAAAAAAAAATTATAATTTGAAAAACAATCAAAATATTTCCTCGAATTTAATAACTTTTTATTTTTTTTAAAAAAAAATATGCATGTCGAATATTCTTATTAAAATACCCAATTGATTGATTGATTTATTATTATTTTATATATAAATGGTTACTTCATCGTTGCGATGGAATAGCAATGGCTCTCTCGATCCGTCTCCACGACGTCCCCGGCGACTCCCTCCCGCTCCTCCTCCTGGCCGCGGCCGCCTCCTCCATCGCCTACCTCCGCGCGTTCCTCCTCCGCCTCCTCCCCCTCTCCCCCTCCACCGACCCGGACGCCTCCGCCGACCGCGACGGCTCCCTCGGATCCGGCCTTGCGGGCCTCGCCCTCCTCGCCGACCACCTCGCCGCCGATCGAAACTTCCCTTTCCTCCTCCCCAGCGGCGAGGACCTCCGCCCGGAGTGCTCCGTCTGCCTCTGCCGCCTCGCCGACGGCGACCGCGTCCGCCGCCTCCCCTGCCGCCATGTCTTCCACCGCGACTGCCTCGACGGCTGGCTGCTCCACCTCAACCTCTCCTGCCCTCTCTGCCGCTACCGTCTCGTCGCGCCGGAGATCCGCGCCGCCGCAGATCGTCGGATCGGGGCCGAGCTCGTCGCCTGCCTCTCCCGATCCTGATCCGACGGTCTGGATCCGTTCAGATGACGTCGCGATATTTTCTTGATTCTTCTTTTCATTTTCTTTTTCCCCTCGAATGTTTTTTAAGGCCACGCCTTTTCTCTACTGTCCTTTTTGTGTGGTGATGCACTCTTTTTCTTAGGCTCTTTTTTTTTTATGGAAGACGTTTTTAATTTGGGACGAGTCATGAATCTTCCTAGGGGTGTCAAAAATCAACACGACCCGACGACCCAACCCGAATCGACTCGAAAAAAATCGGGTTCAGATTAAAAATTTTCGGGTTCGGGTCGGATTCGGGTTGGGAGGTTCGGGTTGTAAAAATTTCGGGTTGGGTTCGGGTCGGGTCGGGTCGGGTTCGGATTGACCCGAAATTTAATATTTTGTGGATTTTTTGGGGTTAAATCAAATTTTATTTTGAAAATTAAGATATTTTTATGTATATTAATATCAATATAGTATGATCATGATGAAGTATTGAGATAAAAGTGAAGAATTATAAGGAAAATGATGAAAAAAGACGTTTTGAATCGGTTTTTTCGGATTATTCGGGTCGGGTTGGTCGGGTTCGGGTTTGGGGGTTTCGTGTTGAAATCGGGTTCGAGTCGGGTTCGGGTTGGGAGTTAAAAAATTTTTTTTTTCCAACCCGATCCGAACCCGACCCGACCCGACCCGACCCACCCGAATTGACATCCCTAAATCTTCCATAGCATTTTTTTGTTTAATATTATTATTAAAATTTAAAAACTATTTTCTATAATAATTTGTTCTAAAATATATATTTTCTAAATGAATAAACTATTTTGCTAACATACATGAGAGTTCATTTTAACATGCGATATTATCTGATGATGTGAACATAACTAAGGTTGGTTCTATGTCAGGGACGGTCCAAGGTTGAGGTCAGTAAGAGCAGGTTCAACCGAGGTTCCTTGCCGTATGATTGAGCTGGTCATAAAGTTACTTGGGCGCTAGCCGAGGGGCCTCGACTCATTTATGTCTTAAAAAAACCAAATATTATTTTGCAAAAGAAAATCAGGGAGTCATTAATTGATAAAAGTCAGAATTGACTTCAAAAACGAAATCAACTTTTCGCGTAAAATGAATCTAGACTACTAATTTGCTCAAAATCGATTACGGGTGAATGAGAAATTAATTATTTAAAGATTAGCCCAAAATTGACATAAAAGAAAGAAGATTAGGAATAGTCCTACATCTGAAATTTTCAAAAGTTCAGGCCAGACTTCATGACCTTTGTGTCAGAAATGGACTCAAGAACATTAAGCGAAGCTATCTCTAGTCCCATGCCTTATTGTGGCAAGAGGCTGTCAATGATGAAATCGAGTCCATCATGAATAATCATACTTGGGAATTAGTGGACTTTCCTTTTGGTATTAAACCATTAGATTGTAAGTGGATACTAAAACACAAATATAAAGTTGATGGATCGATTGACAAGTATAAGGCCGGACTTGTAGCCAAATGGTTTAAGCAAAAGGAAAACCTTGACTACTTCGATATCTACTCACCTGTGATAAGGATCACGTCCATACGAGTGTTGATTGTTATCGCAACACTGTATGACCTTAAAATACATCAAATGGATGTTAAGACTGCGTTCTTAAATGGTGAATTGAAAGAAGAAATCTATATGAAGCAACCTGAGTGGTTTATAGCTCCAGGAAAAGAGGAAAAGGTGTGTCGACTTGTTAAGTCATTATATGGACTTAAACAAGTGTTTAAACAATAGCACGAAAAACTTGACAAAGTAATGCTGTCAAACGAATTCAAAATAAATGAATGTGACAAATGTATTTATGTCAAAACCATACCTGAAGGACATATAATCGTCTATCTATATGTAGACGATATACTTATAATAGGCAATAATCATGAGTGCAAAGAGAATGTTGACCAACAATTTTGATATGAAAAATATGGGTCGAGTAGATGTTATATTGGGAATTAAAATTCTCAAGATATCTGATGAGATAGTTCTCACATAATCCCACTATATAGAGTCGGTATTGAAAAAGCTCAATGCGTACGATCTCTCTACAATGATAATACCTATGAATCTAGGTCAATACTTAGCGAAAAACCATAGTGAGCTTATATTGCAATTAGAATATTCTCGGATAATAGGCAGTTTGATGTATCTCACAAATTGCACAGGTCCGGATATTGCTTGTGTGGTCAACAAGCTGAGTCATTTTACGAGTAATCCAAATGACACCCATTGGAAAACACTGATGCGAGTTCTTAGATATATAAAATATACTATAAACTACGAATTATATTACGAAAAATATCCCACTGTCTTAGAGGGATACTATGATGCTAATTGGATATCAGATACAAAAGACTCTAAATCCACTAGTGGATATTGTCAGGATGTATACTAAAAGCTTTACTTTTGGTTAAAGTACATTTACATTTTGAAAGAGAATCGCAAAATCACACTGCATATTTATATTAGTATGTGCACAAAATGTCTCATACTTTGCATTTTAGATAACATGATGCATGGTGACGCACAGAAGATCATGTTATCAGTACATTGCAAAAGTATAAGAAAGATGCTCACAACCGAGATGGAATTGGACAAACCATCGGGATGGTTGTAGTGTAATTAGGTGTAATTTGTCTTAACCATAGAATTACACTAGTACGCTTTGTGTGCATTGAGTAGGACCAAAATAGAGGTAATCTAATTTTGTACTGACTTCATAAATTGGATTAGACCTCGGATATATACTATAGAGTACGATCTCTTAATCATATCCCGAAATAATAACGGGCACGTATAATTAATTATTATTTCTTTCACTTGCCAATGAGTGAGATTTATTCTGTTAAATCGATAGGCCCAGTAAATTGGGAAATAATATTGATTATATAGTGTGTCGTTGATTATTGACGGAATTCGTGTCCTGGTGAGTCAGGATGATGATGTTAGATCGTTGACGGCTTGCTAGAGGGGGGTGAATAGCAACCTTTCGTTTTCTTCCTTCAATTGTTAGTGCGCAAGCGAAAAATATTAAGTAAAAATAAAACTAACAACTAAGACACACCTATTTATGTGGTTCGGAGATAAAAACTCCTACTCCACGGCTGCCCGTAAGGTGGGCGATCTCTAATCCGTCGGTGGATGATTCCCCGGAGCACCTCTGGCTAGATCTCGTAGCTTCTTGTGGGTGGAAAAACCTCTCCACAACTCTTGGACACTACCTGAGCAAAGAAGGCTACTAACTCACTCTACCCAAGCAAGTTTCGCTAAAGAACAGTAGCCTTAAACGAGCTCCTTTAAATAGAGCTCGAGTAGTAAATGGCCGCTACCAGTCGACTACCCCTGGGGCAGTCGACTGGTCCCACTCAGTTTTGACCGTTACAGCCAACGTTCGAATCTCCAGCCTTTACCAGTCGACTGCCCCTGGGGCAGTCTATTGGTCCTTCCCTATGCCTAGGGTTACCCTTCCCAAGAATATTTCTCTCTGCACTCGAACCCTCCCGGCTTAGTTCCTGAGTACAAATACTCACATTCAGACCCTCACGACCTGGTCGACTCTTCACCAGCAGCCTCGACTGTTGCCTTCACGCCCTCTTCGTCTTCGACCCTCGTCCCTCAGATGCGCACACAAACCTCCAGCTTGCCTCCATGCCATCATTCACGTACGCCTCGAAGTCCGCATCCCTCGGCTCATCGTCCCTACTATTCATGGTCCCTCGGATGCGCACACAAGCCTCCAGTTTGCCTCCATGCCACCCTTCACCTGAAGACATCAACCAAGTCTATGTATATCTGCAAATCTGCACACTCACATACACATATTAGTCCAACAACAAATCCTAACTTAATCATATTGACCACACACATCAAAACCATGATCCTCCAGATCATACTTGGGTCGATTGCCTCAACAGATGATGCCCCTTGGTGAGTTCAAAAGGATCATCATGTCAAATCTTGCAAGTGGACTATGGTCCGACATGATGAAAAGGTTGAGTGGTACTAATTAAGGATCAAGAGGATAATTAATTAAAATTATCAGTAATTTAAATTAATTATCGGGCATTCGATATCTTAAACACAGGGAGATGGAAGACTCATAATAGGTGGAGCCCATATGAAAATATGGGGGTTGGTGAGGAAGTTCAATGAGATCCTTTAGTGGAATAGATCCCCATTAATGGATCGGATTTGGATCCATTAGCGGGCCAAGAACCAACTCCTCCTCATGGTCCCTACCTTAGCCCTAAAAATACCCCATAGGAGTCATGATGCAAGGCTAATAATTAATCCACAATTAATTGGAAATTATTTCCAATTATTTGAAAACCCTAAAACCTCTCCCTTCTCCTCTCTCCCTTCCCTCTCACCTAGGGCACCGGCGGGCAATGGAAGAAGAAGCTCTCCTCTTCTTCTTCCTTGATCTTCCTCTCATCCTCTAGGTTGCCGTCGATCACAGAACAAGGGAGGAGTTGTCTTCACCCTTTGGTGGCGCGCGGCAAGGAGGAAGGAAGGAAGGCTCGTCGGCACAAGGAGAGAGTTGGCGCCGACGGTGGAGCTGAAGAAAAGCCTCTGTTTTCTTTCTCTCCTATTCTCTTCTTCCACATCCTCTACTGCGGAGGTTCACAGGACAAGGAGGAGCTCCCTTCTACCCTTCTCCTTTGTGGAGCGTGGAAGCAGAGGAGGAAGAAGGGTGGTGCGCCGGCAGAAGCTTCCTCTTCCCATTGGAGCTTGTCGCCGGAAAAAGGGAGAGGCCGGAGAAGTTCATCTTCCTTGCGAGCTTGCTGCCGTGAGATAGGAAGATGAAGTGAAGGTTGGCTCGGGCGGTGGTGAAGGAGAGGAGCTCTTCTTCCTCAATACCTTCTCCTTCTTCCTTGAAGGGTGGGCGGCGGTGAAGAAACCCTAACTTTAGGGTTTTCTCTTGGTTGGTGCAAAGTAAGGAAGAGAAGAGAAGAAGGATTAATTGGCAAAGCCTTGATAGCTCCATGTCTTGGTAGCTTGTCGCCCACACGACGTCCAGGAGGGGAGGGTCATACGGTAGAAGATTGCGAAGTAAATGACGAGGTATACCTCTCCCTAGCTCCGTCCTTCTTTCGTTATATTGCTTTGATTATGTTTGTTATTGCATGTTGTTAATTAATTATCATAGATTAATTATTTGTTAATTAATATGATAATTAATTTATGTTATGGACCCCGATAATAAACACAAAGACCGGCGATCCATTCGTCGTCTTGAATTTGGCTAAGTTGTGACTTGAATTAATTGGCACTACGACGAGATGGTCATTTGGGAGACGGGTTTCTATTCGGATTAAGTTTTAATCCGTAGACATAGAGAGGTCTCTCATGGTCGACCCCGTGGTTACGTAAGAAATCCTCAAACCATACAAGGGTTTATTCCCATCAAATATGTATTCACGATCGGTGGGGGAGCGGTATCTTAGAAGTTTACTAAGCAAACGTGCATTGCTCGATCAACTATGGAATCCGAGTTTATAGCACTAAACAAAGCAGTTGAAGAAGCGGTATCTTGGACGAAACTTGTGCCCGCCGTACTTATACACTGTGATAGTCAATCGTCGATTAGAAGGGCACAGAGTAGTATATATAATAGTAATGCATGATATATACGTCATAGACACAATATCATTAGGTAGTTAATCTTGAATGAAGTGATTGCAATCGAATATGTTAAGTCCAAAGATAATTTTGCAGATCCTCTTATGAAGGGACTAAGTCGAGATCAAGTATACTGCTCATCGAGTGGAATGAGATTAAAAATCTACAACTGAAATGACTATAGCGGTAACCCAACCTTGTTGACTGGAGACCCCAAGATCTTGGTTTATTGGGACAACGAAGTGTAAGACGTGTATACTGAAAGACTAACTTCTTTTATATATATGATCATCTTCATTTTGAAAAGAGAATCACAACAATACTAAGTGCTTGTTTATATATTAGTACATGCATAAAAGTCCATTACTTTGCATTGTAGATAACATGGTGTGTGGTGACACACGGAAGATCATGTTATCTGTTCCTTGCCTAGTATAAGCAGAGGCTCACAGCCGAGATGGAATTGAACAAACTATCGGGATGATTGTAGTGTAATTAGGTGTGGTTGGTCTTGACCATAGAATTACACTAGTGTGCTTTGAGTACATTGAGCAGGACCAAAACCAGAGGTCATCCAATTTGTATTGGCTTGATAATTGGATAGGACCTCGGATTTTATTATGGAGTACGATCCCTAAATCCCGATATAATAACGGACACATATTATTAATTATTATTTCTTTGATTTACCAATGGGCGAGATCTATTTTGTTAGATCGATAGGCCCGGTAAGTTGGGAAATAATATTAATTATATGGCGTGCCATTGATTATTGACGGAATCCATGTCCTGGTGAGTCAGGATGATGATGCCCCCTAGATGAGCTCAAAAGGTTTATCATGTTAAACCCTGCAGGTGGATTTGATCCAACATGATGATAAGGTCGAGTGGTACTAATCAAGGATCCAGAGGTTAATTAATTTAATTTGTCAGTAATTTAAATTAATTGATGGACATTCGATATCTTAAACACGGGGGGATGGACGACTCGTAATATGTGGAGCCCATATGAAAATATGGGGGTTGATGAGGAAGTTCAATTAAGATCCTTTAGTGGAATGGATCTTAATTAATGGATCGGGTTTAGATCCATTAGTGGGCCAAGATCCAACTCCTCCTCTTGGTCCCTACCTTAGCCCTATATAAACCCCATGAGATCATGAAACCAAGAATTAATCAAATTTATCACACCCTAGGCCTCTTCCTCTTTTCTCTCTCTTTTCTCTCACCTAGGGCACCGGCGACATGAGGAGGAGATCTTCCTCTCCTCTTATTCTTTTCTCCCTTTTTCTTTACTCTTGGTGACCGGACATCACAAGGACAAGGAGGAGGTATCTCCTCCTTTTGTGGTGCAGCAAGAAGAAAGGGAGAAGCGGTCGGGCAGTGGTGAAGAAATCCCCTTGGTGGCCGACGGCGCCACAAGCAAGGGTGGAGGTTTTCGGCCGGTTGGTGCAGGTGAAGGGGAGGTTCTTCTCTCCTTCTTCTTCTTCCTCATCTTCCCCTTGGATCTCATGTTGTGGCCGGTGTGTTTGACACGCCCTTGGTGGCCGGCGGCGCTCGGGTTGGAAGGGAAGGAGGCGGTGGTAGCAAACCCTAAGGCTAGGGTCTAGCTACTCAAGAAGAAGTAGTCAATTCAAGTGCCTTAGTGATCTCGGTTCTTGGTGGCTCGTCACCCACACGACGTCCGGGAGGGGAGGGACATAATGTAGAAGACTACGAGGTAATAGGGAAGGTATAATTCTCTCCCTTAGCTCCTTTTGTTCTTTTGGTGCCATGTTAATTAGCCTCGTCATTTCATGTGTAATAATTAATTATTTTGATTGCGAATTATGGTGAATAATTAATTAATTGGACCCCGACCATAAACACAAGAACCGACGATCTATTCGTCGTCTCTTCCACGGTCGTTTGGTTAGGAGAATTACAAGACACGATCTTTGTGATTAGCCAAGTTGTAATTCGTACCGAACGATACGATGACGAGATGGTCGTTGGGAGACGGGTCTCCATTCAGATTAATTTTTAATCAGTAGACATGAAGAGGTCTCTCAAGGACGACCAAGTATTCGCTTAGGAAACCCGCCAAGCCATACCCAACAATTGGTATCAGAGCTGAGGTTTCCGGTTTTGTGTGTTTAGGATTGGTTAATTTTTGTATTTTTCATACATTATATTTTGCTGGATGATATGTGGATGTGCGTAGGCTAACTCTGTGTTGCAGGCACTGGATTCCAACTTATCATGGCCAAATATTTGATGTGTGTGAATGATTATGCAATTTTTGTAAATTAATTAATTCTCGGGGTTGACGATGCAAGGTAGTATTTAATTTTTGCAATTAAATACGACACGTGTTTAGCCGAGCTTTTTGTTTACATTTAATCTAGATTTTATGTACACTCCTTTGTGGAGTATAGGATCAATGATATAAATAATTAGCTAGTCCTCTCGGCTCGGAGATCCCTCAAAGTGGCTTGTGTAAGGATCGTTCTGGACGCTAGAGGGGGAGAATAACAAATCTCGACTTGTTCTTCCTACGTTGTTAGTATGCGCAGCGGAAACAATAATAATAAACAATAAAAACAACGAAAGCACTGCTAACAAACCTATTTACTTGGTATCCACCCCGGCCGGGTGACTAATCCAAGAATCCTTCGGTGGATTACTCCCCGGATAACCACCGGCTAGCCCGCGTCGCTTCTTGTGGGTGGAGAAACCTCGCCACAACACCTCGGACACTATTTGGGCAAAAAAGACTACTAACACACTTTACCCAAGCGTGTTTCGTCAAGAAACTCAGCCACCACGAAGTCCTCTTTAAATAGGACTCGAGGTTGATTTCTCGCTACCAGTCGACTGCCCCCAGGGCAGTCGACTGGTGCCAGCCAAATTCGACCCTTGACACTCCCAACGTTCGAATTTGCCAGCTCACCAGCCACCTACCAGTCGACTGCCCCGAGGGCAGTCGACTAGTCCCTAGCTGAATCCCTTCCCGAGTACATTCACACAGCACTTGACCCTCACGACTCGACTGACTCCTCCTCCGTAGCCTCGACTGTTGCTTTTGCGCCCTCTTCATGTTCGACTCCCATCCCTCGGATGCACGCAAGCCTCCAGCTTGCCTCCATGCCATCCTTTACGCATGTCTCGAAGTCCGCGCCCATCAGCTCATCGTCCCTGCTCACCAAGGTCCCTCAGGTGCGCACATAAGCCTCCAGCTTGTCTCCATGCCACCCTTCACCGTACCGAGGCCGTCTAGTCAAGTCCATATGTGTAACCTGTACACCTGCACACTCAACATACACATATAAGTACACAAGGGAAAACCTAACTTAAACCCTTTGCCCAAACATCAAAACCTATGGTCACTCCGGACCATCTTAGGGCCGATTGCTCTAACAATCTTCCCCTTTTTGATGTTTGGCAATACGTTTAAGTTAGGGAAAGCAAGATAGTAGTCAATAGCAAAAACCATGCTAAATAAATGCATATGCAATGCAAAATGGATCCTATCCCAGGGCATCCCACACCTAACCCTCCAAGTTAGGATTTTTCACACCTAGCCCTCCAAGCTAGGATTTTCCCACCTAACCCTCCAAGCTAGGATTTTTCAACACCTAGCCCTCTAAGCTAGGACTTTTCACACAACGGGCTTTTTAAAGCTTCTCCCAAGCTCCCCTTACATTGGACTTACAAAGGCTTTTTAAGAACCTCTCCAAGGTTCCCCTTACGCCCCAAAGGGAGCAACCATGCTCCCCCTAAACTTAGAGGTTCTAGCAAAGGTATTGGTTTCTCCCCCTAAACCTAACATTTCTCGCCCTTTGTCACACATCAAAAACACCCCAATAATATCCCAATTATTTGTTCTTTAAATCCCCAATGATCCTAAACACAGTGTACTAGACCCTCCTACACTTGTTTCTCATCACTTGGACCCCGAACCAGCTGCTGATACACAAATCAGCACTTGGCAGTCAACTGCCCAAAGGGGCAGTCGACTGATACTCTAGATTTCAGTCTTTTCTGGCCATTTTCAGAAATACGCCAGAAATTTCATAAATCTCCAAAAATTCCTAAATTTCGTGGAGAACTTTATGGTACCCATACCTACTTGGGAAAAATACATCTCACCATGTATCTATCATTATTCCCAAGTTTGAAACAAAACCCAAAAAATTTTCTAAATGAAAATTAAGGCAAGTAGGAGGCAACCTCCCCCTTTACCCATGTCTTCTCCCAATTTTCATTTTTTTTAGGTTAAGTTCTACCCAACATAACCTCCTAAACACCACGTTGAGTTATACACAACCCAACACCCAAGTTCTTCCCCCTTTGACACTATCATAGACTTGTCCCAAGCAATCTTTCCCTTAGTGCCAAAAAGAACTCAACACAACCTTAAAAACTCTAAAGCTTTGTAAGCACACTTGCTAGGATATACCTTTTCCTAGAAGAAAATGATTTCATGAAAATATAAAATGTGCTTTGTTGATGCAGTCTGGCCCTGATTGTTATTTTGGTGTTGACACCGATTTTAGTTTAGGTGGATGCTTATTGATTATCATTAAGTCCTGATCGGGGATCAGACATGGTATGGGAAATCCTAGCTTGGAGGGCTAGGTGTTGGAAAATCCTAACCTGAAGGGTTAGGTGTTGAAAATCCTAGCTTGGAGGGCTAGGTGTGTGAAAAGTCCTAATTCGGAAGAGGTGGGTGAAAAATCCTAGCTTAGAGGGCTAGGTGAAAAGTCCTAGCTTGGAGGGCTAGGTGAAAAGTCCTAACTTGGAGGGTTAGGTGCAAATTCCCATCTTGGAGAATTAGGTGAAATAGTCCTGGCTTGGAGGGTCAGGTCCTAGCTTGGAGGGCTAGGTTTGGAAAGTCCTAATCCGGAAGAGTTGAGTGAAAAGTCCTAGCTTGGAGGGCTAGGTGAAAAGTCGTAACTTGGAGGGTTAGGTGCAAATTCCCAACTTGGAGGATTAGGTGAAAAATCCTTAGCTTGGAAGGCTAAGGTGGACGAAACCCTAGCTTGGAGGGTGGGTTGGAGCCCCTGGATCGGTCTGGTGACCGATCAGGGAGTTGGCACGGTGCTCCTTCGTGGATCGGTCTGGTGACCGATCCAGCGATGACTGATCGGTCTGGTGACCGATCAAGGAGTATGTGTTTCACCCATTGCTTTGCTCCTGATCGGTCTGGTGACCGATCAGGGAGCAAACAATGAGGTTGAGTTCCCTTGCTGATCTGCTCCTGATCGGTCTGGTGACCGATCAGGATCACTGTGCAGATCGTTCTGGAGAACAATCCAGCGTCGCAGGTTCCTCTCTATGATCGATCAGGACGGAGCCTGATCGGTCTGGTCACTACCTGATCGGTCTGGTGACCGATCAGGAGGTTTCCTGATCGGTCCGGTGATCGATCAGGGGGTCTGGACTGCGAAACTCAAAAATCGCCCGATAAAGGGGTGGATCGGTCGGGTGATCGACCCACAACCTGGGATCGGTCTGGTGATCGATCCAGGAGAGTCCCAAAGAAATCGCGATTTCTAATCGAGCGTTGGGGACCGATCAGAACGGAGCCTGATCGGTCTGGACCCAGCTTGATCGGTCTGGTGACCGATCAGGAGGCTCTCTGATCGGTCCGGTGACCGATCACTTTAATTCAAAATGCACTGTCAGACGCTCTGATCGCGTCTGAACGTATCCGATTCTCTGCGCTTAACATCTGATATATGATTTGCTATTTGATATGTTGCTCTAACACTCTGATTAAGCTGCAGTTGACAGGGGAGGATTCAAACACTCAAGGAGAAGTCAATGGAGGCTTTCCTTGGAGCAGGTTTGTCCGTTTTCCATCTCAGGTTGCAACGGCCGGAGCTGCAGACTGGAGCTTGGCTGAGGGGAGCCCAGGAAGTCCAGGAAGGGTTCAGTGGTAGCTGGCGTTGGTAGGGAAGCAGCTGGAGGCTGCAGGAGATGCTGTCACCTGGTGCTGAGTGGAGAAACAAAAGGGCAGAAGAAGGCTTCGTTGAACAAGAGGTTGAGTTCAAGTGTTTTGCGAACGAAGTTCTTGCTGCGCCTTTGTGTTCTCCACATCTAGCTTGCGCATTCTGAAGTTTTCATCACCTTGAGCAAGCTACTGCAATCGAGAAGCAATCATCCATTACTTGAGCGCTTGAAGGAGAGAACAAGAGGCTTGGAGTCCGACAGCGGGAAGACACGAGGAAGGGTTTCTTGCGTGAGATCGCCCCTGGATGGAGCTCAGGAAAGCTTGTTGTGTTCTTGTCCTTGCTAAGTGTTTGAGTAAGATCCTTCTTGTTGTTTCTTTGTGCTTAAACTTAAATCTGTGATTGAAACGCTGTGGAGAGGTTTCTCCACCAAGAAGGAGGTTGCTTTCTATCCGGTGATAACCGGGGCTTGATCTGCCGACGATCAAGGGCCACCTTAAGGGAACGCCAAGGAGTAGGGGCAAGTTATCCCCAAACCTTGTAAACCCTCCTTGTTAGCGATCTTGCTAGTTATGTCTGCTTTGCTTTCGTTTTCTGTTTTCTGCTTACTCTGTGATTATTTCTTCCGCTGTGCTACTGATAAGTTTGAGTGCAGAAATTCGATTTGTGTTAAGTCCAAGTGATTGGCTATATTCACCCCCCCCTCTCTAGCCATCCGGTTTCCAACAAGTGGTATCAAAGCTTGGGGCTCTTTTTACGGCTTAACATCCGAGAGTTATTAACAAGATGGCGTTGAGAGAAGGCTTCTCCACCACCCGACCTCCATTCTTCGATGGCGCTGATTTCCAATATTGGAGATCGAAGATGAAATATTATTTGAAGATGGATATCAATACTTGGTTCGTGGTGAAGGAGGGATTCACCCCTCCAAAGGATGATGAAGGCAAAGAACTCGAATCATGGTGGTGGACTGCCGAACAAACCCGGAAGAGTGAAGCCGACGCGAAGGCGGTTGTCACTCTATAATGCAGCATGAACAAAGACCAACTCATCAAAGTTGGTCCTTTCACAAGTGCAAAGGACTTGTGGAACAAACTCATTGAGCTCCATGAGGGCACTCGAGATTCAAGAATCGCTATGAGGGACTTGTTCCTCAATCAACTTCAAAATCTCTCCATGAAGGAGAATGAAATGGTAAGTGAGCTCCATAGCCGGTTTAAGGAAGTCCTCAATGGGCTTCATTCGATTGATGAAAAGGTCGAGAATCGCGACCTTGTGAGGTATGTCTTGAAAGCCTTTCCAAGGAATGCTTTGTGGTCATCCATGGTGGATGCCTACAAAGTTTTCAAGGATCTATCCATTGTAAAGTTAGATGATTTATTTTGTGAGATGGAATTCCATGAAATGGCTAACAAAGGCCCCAAGGAGAAGGGGATTACTTTAGTTGCAGGGGACCGATCTAACAAGAAGAAGAAGGAGAAGGAAGTCTCTTCATCTTCATCCTCTTCCGAATCCGAGTTCGATTCCGAAGAAGATGGCAGCAGCTCCTCATCCTCCGAGATGGCGAACTTTGTGCGAAGAATGATGAGAAGGGGTCGACGCTTCAAGAGTAGAGGTAACTCTAGTGAAGCTAAACTTGATAAGACTAATGCATCTTGCTTTGAGTGTGGTAGGAAAGGGCACTTCAAGAATGAATGCCCAAAGCTTAAGAAGAAGGAGGAGAAATCCAAAAAGAAAGAAGAAAAATCCAAGAAGAAGAAGAAGGCCTTGAAGGCCACTTGGGATGAGTCATCCTCTAGCTCATCCGATGAAGAGAAGGAGGAGAAGAGCACAAGGCATGTGGCACTTATGGCTCTTGGAGAGGAAAGCAGTGATGAATCATCCAATTCCTCAAACGCGGCTTCATCATCTTCGGATGATGAAGAGGTAACTTCTCCCGAGCTTGAAAAGTGTTATAGAGCAATTGCATGTTTAACTAGTATGCTTAAGAAGTCAAAAAATAAGGTTAAAGCTTTGCAATTAGAAATTGATCAATTGAAATTATCTAGAGATGATAACATTGATGATTTGAATGCTGAATTGTTAGAAGATGAAATTAAATCATTGAAACATGAGGTTGAAAAGTTGAAATCCTCTAGGGTTGAGGAAGTAGATGACTTGCATGATGAGTTACTAGTAGAAGAAAACCAATCGTTGAAGAGTGAAGTTGAGAAACTCAAGAATATTCTTGAGAAGTTTTCAACTAGCTCTAAAACCCTAGACATGATCTTGAATGCCCAAAGGGCAATCTATAATAGGGCCGGTATTGGTTACCGTCCTAAAGAACTCTCATTTGTGTCTCTTATGTCTAGGACTGATATGAGACAATCTAGGACACCCAAGGTTCAAAAGAAAGTGGTCAAGGCATGGGTGCCTAAGTCTTGTTTAGTTGGTACTTTAGGTCCCAAGGTTTGGGTACCTAAAACTTCTATTTTTCGAATTGTGTAGGTTATGATTGAGGGGGAGCATCTATCAACTTGGTTCATTGATAGTGGATGCTCCAAACACATGACCGGGGATAGATCATTGTTTACCATACTTCACAAGAAAAGTAGAGGTAATGTATCATTTGGTAACAATGGTAGTCTTAAGGTCATAGGAATAGGAGACATTCAAATATCCGAATGCCTTAGAATCTCAAATGTCCTTCTAGTCAAGGGGATGAAATTTAATCTCCGAAGTGTGAGTCAATTGTGTGACACGGGTTACACAATTGATTTTCAACCAAGTCAATGTCTAGTTAGACAACATGACACTTTGGACACGGTACTAGTACGAACAAGAGTAGACAATATTTATCAAGTTTCATTTAAAAGTGCTACTAATATTTCTGCTAAGTGTTTCATGTCAAAAGAAGAAGAGTCCACCCTTTGGCACCGGAGGCTAGCACATGTGAACATGAAGAACATCCGGAAGTTGGCCAACAAGGGATTGGTTCATGGCTTACCAAGCATCAAGTATGAGAAAGATAAACTTTGTGATGCATGTCAAATGGGTAAGCAAACAAAATCTGCACATAAAGGTAAAAGCGCTGTAAGTACTTCTACTGCATTAGATTTACTTCACATGGATTTGTTTGATTGTAGTACTATCATATCATTGAATGGAAGTAGGTATTGCTTTGTGATCATTGATGATTTCACTAGATATACATGGACCTACTTTTTAAAATATAAGGACCAAACCTTAGATGTTTTTATTTCTTTTTGTAGAAGAGTTGAAAATGAAAAATCATTAACAATTAAGACAATTAGAAGTGATCATGGAGGTGAATTTCAAAATCAAAGGTTTTTAGAATTTTGTCAATATAGAGGTTATAGACATGAGTTCTCTACTCCTAGAACACCACAACAAAATGGTGTTGTAGAAAGGAAGAACCGTGTTCTACAAGAGGCTGCACGAAGCATGCTTAATGAGTACTCACTCCCGAGCTACTTATGGGCTGAAGCTGTAAATACAGCTTACTATGTGCAAAATCGAGTCCTCATCCATAGATTTCTAGGTAAGACTCCTCATGAATTTGGTTTGGAAAACCACCTACGGTTAAACACCTTAGGGTATTTGGTTGTAAGGTATTCATTCTAAACACCAAGGACCATCTTGGAAAGTTCACGGCGAAGGTTGATGAAGGGATATTAGTCGGGTACTCCCTCGTTAGCAAAGCCTATTGAGTCTACAACAAGAAGTCTAGACTGGTTGAGGAGTCTTCTGACGTTGTCTTTGAAGAAATTCCAAAAGTCAATGGTCAACCAGAAGATGGAGTCCAATTCGAACTTAGGAGACTAAGTTTGAATGAATGTCCAAATGTTATTGATGGTGATGAATCTGATGACGGTGAGCCTAGACAATCCATAGATCAGCCGGATCCTGAGGCTGAACTTATGTCTGGTGAGCCCATTCAAGAAGCACCACCAACACCAAGGCAAACTAGATTAACCTCTAGTCATCCCCAAGACCAAATTGTTGGAGACATCCATCATAGGGTTAGAACTAGATCATTCTTCCGGAATGAGGCTAATGAAGTTGCCCTAATTTCAGAAATTGAACCTAGAAAAATTGATGAAGCATTAAATGATCCCGATTGGATCATTGCAATGCAAGATGAACTAGGTCAATTTGAAAGAAGTCAAGTTTGGGACTTAGTCCCTAGACCCAAGAAGACCACCATTATTGGAACTAAATGGGTCTTCAAAAACAAATTGAACCATAAGGGAGAAATCATTAGAAACAAGGCACGCTTAGTAGCCAAGGGCTATAGTCAAGTTGAAGGCCTTGATTATGATGAGACCTATGCTCCTGTGGCTCGATTAGAATCCATTCGATTGATGCTTGCATTTGCAGCACATCGCGGCTTCAAGCTATACCAAATGGATGTCAAATCGGCCTTTCTAAATGGTTTGATTAGAGAAGAGGTCTACGTCGAACAACCTCCGGGGTTTGAGAGTTCCGAATTTCCAAACCACGTGTTTAAGCTCAAAAAGGCACTCTATGGCATTAAACAAGCACCCCGGGCTTGGTATGAGCGGTTGTCGACCTTCTTAATTGAGAAGGGCTTCGTTAGAGGCCAAATAGACCCTACACTATTTCTACGAAGAGATGGTGACAATATTTTTGTAGCCCAAGTATATGTCGATGACATAATTTGTGGTTCAAACAATAAGGGCTATTTAAATGAATTCATTGGACACATGGAGAGTGAGTTTGAAATGAGTCTAGTGGGAGGGTTGACTTTCTTCCTTGGACTTGAAATCAAGCAAACTCGCGATGGTATCCATGTGCACCAATCAAAGTATACACAAGAAATGCTTCGAAAATTTAACATGAGTGATTCAAAAGAGGTAACCACTCACATGGCCACAAACACTAGATTAGACAACGATGAGAGTGGTAAACCCGTTGATCTAACTCAATATCGAAGCATGATAGGTAGTTTGCTATACCTCACAGCTAGTCGACCGAATATTCTATTTGCTGTAGGTATGTGCGCTAGGTATCAAGTTTGTGCCAAGGAATCTCACTTAATCGCTGTTAAGCGAATTTTGAGGTATCTCAAAGGCACAATTGGAGTCGGTCTATGGTACCCCCGTACCGAATCATTTGACTTAATTGGCTATACGGATTCCGAC
>JAGFNQ010002824.1:191981-217287 GCA_024364735.1 Boesenbergia rotunda
GCCTTTGTAGGTGGTTTTTAGAACACTGTTAGCTTCCTTGGTGCCTATAGTTGGTTTCAACGCAGTGATGACATCTGAGCATTATTGCTTCGTTTTTGGTTTGCCATTCAATATCAAATCTCATGACATACTATTTTTCTATGCTTATGAGAGTTATATGACTTAAGGACCAAATTTTTGTTGGTACTTGCTTCATTCTGCCATGATATATGACTGATTTTAAGTTCCCTTAAGAAATTGCTACTATTTAGTATGAATAGTTTCAATCTACATTCTAACAGTACCATGTTTACATAACATAATCTATAATCTTATTTAAGTAACTTGCTACTTTACTGGAGCCCATGTTGCAACTTGATGATGATGAGGTGCGAGTTTCTGCAACAAAAGTCATGGGAATCATGTCTCCAGGTACAACATCTTTTATGTGATTGATTTTTGGGATTTGAGTCTATTGCAAGACAGTGGTCTGAAGTTGATTACCATATTTGGTCTAGCTGTGAAATGATAGATGAATCTACTATTAGAGAAATACTTACAACAACTTGATACAAATGCTTCTGCTTCGTTTTAGTTTCTTTAAGATGCTTTATGAGATTTTTTGTATACTTTTGTTTTATTTTGCATTGAGGCACTGATGTACAATCTTATTTATTCTCAGTACATGGAAGATAATGAGTTCTAGGATCTGCTACAAGTACTTATGGATATGACTGAATCTGCAACCTAGTTTATTAGACATAGATCTTTTCAGTTAAAGAATGGGAGTGGCCCAGTAAGACTTGCCGTTGAGGTTGTGCTCTGCATATTTTTCAGTTAACAAAAGGTCAGTGTTACATTGATTCTGTTTATCATAATCTCTAATAGTTCATCTAGGTATGCTTTATATTCTTTTTAGTTGTCATATATGGAAGCAGTCTTATTTGTGTGTATATAATCTCTTATCCCAATTTATTATTTTTATGCAGTATTAAAGCAGATCGAGGTTAACAAGCAGCCCCAAAGAACAACTTGTGAATGATGAAGTTTTATAGAACTTGTGAATTGAGATATTTTTTTGTATTTAATATGAAATACAAACACTTTTGTAAATATGCACTGTATATAAGTGAATTTTGTAAACTATTATCAGTGTAAATTGTAAATATTATCAATTGTGAATAAAAATGCTTGTAAATTGTGAATATTGTAAATTGTGAATATTATCAATTGTGAATAAAAATGTTTATAAATTGTGAATATTATAAATTGTGAAAAACACTGCCTATTAAAAAGACAACGTTTTTTAAGTAACAATACACAACACGATTTTTGCGTTGTCTTTGTGCCAAACCAAACGCTTTTTCCGCGTTGTCTTTGATACCCCGACTTTTAACAACAGCATCAATAACAACGCTTTTTAAAAACCAATAGACAACGCGAAAAAAGCGTTGTCTGTGCTCCAAACCACAACGCGGAAAAAGTGTTGTCGTAGATATACTTTCTACAACGGCTTCATCAACATCGCTTTTTAAGCTTTAACGACAACGCGGAAAAAGCGTTGTTGTTTAACTTTTTTCTTGTAGTGGGGGCATCATCATCCCGACTCACCAGGACACAGATTCCGTCAAAAATCAACGGCACACCATATAATTAATATTATTTCCCAACTTACCGGGCCTATTGATTTAGCAGAATAAATCTCGCCCATTGGTAAATCAAATAAATAAATATTAACTATACGTGCCCATTATTATATCGGGATTTAGGGATTGTTCCCCATAATAATCAGAGGTCCAATCCAATTCTCAAGTCAGTACAAATTGGATGACTTCTGGTTTTGGTCTTGCTTAATGCACACAAAGCACACTAGTGTAATTCTATGGTCAAGACAAACCACACCTAAGTACACTACAACCATCCCGATGGTTTATCCAAATCCATCTCGGCTGTGAGGCACTGCTTATACTAGGCAAGGGACTGATAACACGATCTTCTGTGTGTCACCACACACTATGTTATCTACAATGCGAAGTATCGGACTTTTATCCATATACTAATATAAATACACATCAGTGTTATTGTGATTCTCATTCAAAATGTGGATGACCAAACAGAAAAGGCAAGGCTTTTAGTATATGTAACGCCCGCCCTTCTCACACTAGGGCAGGGTTACGCGAACATAATTTTTTTCGTTTTAGCGGAAGCATTTTGAAACTTGAAACTTGAACATGATACATGTATAATCTTGTACTTGAACATGTAAGGCATAAAACCTTTTAAACATCTTAGACATTGAGGAGAGCATGCTAGGTACCTTCACATTCTTATTTGCATAATAGAAGCATGCCACATGGTCATTTCTTAAGACAGAGGAGTAAGTATGAGGAAGGATAACATAATACTAAAGTTCTTTAGCAAGTATAAACTAAGTACTTAGCATATGAGCAAGAGTGAGCATGAAATATCCATATGAGTCTAATTATCTGCAAGTAGCAACTTAGTAAGTATGATTCAACATTTAACATGCAATACTCAGCATATGCATAACTAAATAAAACATGAGTAGATCTTCTTCCACCATGCCACCACCACACACATCTTTGCCCCTTCTGCTGCTCCCTTTAGTTTATCCATTCCTTACCCTTTTCTGCAGTACAAGGGAAACATGGAAACTATAAGCATATAGCTTAGTAAAATCCTTTCCTACTCACAAAATCATACGTTCCATCAAGTAGAGAAAACATCATGTCATAATAGTGCATAGCATTAAAACACTTAACTTAACATAGCATAAGGGAGCATATGTACTTATCATAAGAAGCATACTTGAACTTAACATAATTCACCTTTATAGCATAATAGTCATATAGTCATGACAAGAAATGCAAATGCAAGATGCTCTTTTGAAAACATGCATAGGATGAGTTCATGCATATGCTTTTCTTAAAATCATACATATAGGTACTTAAACATACATCCATCATCATTGGGGGATCCCGGCTTGTACCTCTTACATACATACATAATGCGCGCATCCCTAATAGGCCGAGGTAGCTAGTCTCTAACCTACTAGGGAAACTAGGTCTGTTCATAGTCCGTCGACCTAGGGGCATCCCCTTACTAGGTCCGTTCATAGTCCGTCGACCTAGGGGCTTCCCATACTAGGTCCGTTCATAGTCCGTCGACCTAGGGGCTTCTCGGGAGCCCATCCCCTTACTAGGTCCATTCATAGTCCGTCGACCTAGGGGCTGCATCCAGAGCCCACCCGTGGACCTTGCTAGGATCCGGTACAAGCCATACAAAGTAAAATAGCATGCATGGATTTTATCATATCATAAGCATAGCATATTCTTGTTTCTTACTAGGTCCGTTCATAGTCCGTCGACCTAGGGATTGCATAGCACATTCTTATCATATCATAAGCATATCATCATAACCTATCACATCATTGTCATATCATGAGCATGGCATGCCTCTTATCTTATCATGAAGAGTGCTCTTAGTCCCGACTTACAGGGAAGCATCTCTTAGGCATTTCATCATACATAAGCCATGCTTAACATAAGGGTGCTTAAAGAGCTTAAACATAGACATGTACGTCATGATTCTTAGAGCATGAAAAGCATGGGAGAAGACATGTTATCACCTATACTACTCATAGCATATCATGAGTATCCTTGGCGTGCCTAATTAGGGTTGTAGCTTCCCCCTTAGCCCACATTCTTATTTAATCAAAAAATTCCAGCATATAAACTCTATGTTTAGAGCATGATAAACCATGAAAAACATTACACTAACATCATACATTAAGGTAGGCATCATAGGGGAGACATTAGAAGGCATGTTGGGGTTGTTACCCCTTCTTAAGTCCTACTTATCATTCTTTACAGAAAATTCCAGCATACATACCTTAGTTTCCAAGCATGTTAAAACCATGAATAAACCATATTTACATCATATATCATCTTATATATCATAGGAAGGGTCATTATCAAGCATACAAGGAGTTTAAACCTCTCTAAGCCCTAAAAGAGGTCCTTGACCAAAAATTCCAGCAAGCCTACTCTGGGTTTTTGGGGGCTTAAGGACAAGGAAAACATCATATTATCATCATCTATTTAGTCACACATCATGAGGAAAAACATATGCAAGTATAGGAGTAGTTTAAACTCTCGCAAGCCCTAAAAACCTTCTTGGCCGAAAACATCAAGAGCTTCATCCTATGTTTAAACCATTTTAGGCACTCGAAACTATTGTAATGCAGGTGAGGGGATTACTTACATCCTTTCGCTTGAATTTCTCCTTCTCTAAAATCTTAAGGTGCCCTTGGTTGAAGGAAGGTGAGTGTTCTCCTTCCTAGCACTTCTATAGAACCCTTGACCCTAGTAGAGGGTAAGACCCTTGTAGACTTCTTCCTCCTTCCAATTCCCTAGGGTTGGAACCCTAGGGTGGTGTTTCGAAAATGAAAAGGGAGAAGGGAATTTCGGTGGTGAGGGTGAAGGGGAAGAAGAAGAGGAAGTTATTCCAACTTCTCTTTCCCTTATTTATACTTTTCTCATGAAGAGACATGTCTCTTCACTTCCCTAGTTTTTAACAAGCATGTTTCTTATTCCCTCTACATGAAATATGGCTTGGTACAATGGTTAAGACATTGCTAGTGCAACTAGGAGGTTCAAGGTTCAATCTCTGCTTCCTCCTTTCTACATCTTTTTTTTATTTCATTTTGCACTAATCCACATCCAAGCCCATTAAGCCAAGCCCATCATGAAATTTCATAATAATAATAATATTTCATGAATTCATAATATTTCATAATATTCCATAATAATATTTCATGAATTCCATAATATTTCATATTCATGAATTCATAATATTTAATAATAATATTTCATGAATTCATAATATTTCATAATATTTCATAATAATATTTCATGAATTCCATAACATCTCATATTCATGAATTCATAATATTTAATAATAATATTTCATGAATTCATAATATTTCATATTCATGAATTCATAATGTTTCATAATATTTCATGATAATATTTCATGAATTCCATAATATTTCATATTCATGAATTCATAATGTTTCATAATATTTCATGATAATATTTCATGAATTCCATAATATTTCATATTCATGAATTCATAATATTTAATAATAATATTTCATAATATTTCATATGGAAAATTTTGGGGTGTTACAGTATACATCCTAACAGCTTGGTGGGCGGCGCATGAGAGAAGCCGACGGGCGGCGATGCACGTCGGCGCCGCAAGCAAAGGAAGAAGGGAGATGTTTCCGGCCGGTTTTGGGTGAGAAAGGAGTCTCTTCTCTCCTTTCTTCTTCTTCTTCATCTTCCCCTCGGAGCTTCCCTTGTGGCCGTGTTGGATCGAGAAACACAATAGAGGGGGGGGGTGAATATCATGAAAACTTTTCCGGATAAGAAAGAGAAAACGCAGCGGAATTAAAATACACAAAGAAGACAATTGTTTTTTACTTGGTTCGGAGTCGCGGTCGGCTCCTACTCTAAGGCCCACGGTCCTTGACCGTTTATTGCGGGCAATTCTATATTCACGCAAAGGTTTACAGATTTAATACAAGAATAGTGCAGTAAGTAAATGAATTACACTTTTCGTTACTGACGCCCTGATGTGGATCGTACTTCGGAGCAGAGGGTCGTCGTCGGCGCTGGAATGTCGAGAACGGAGTTTGCCGAAGCAGAGCGCTTGAACGAAAAGCTTGGAGGCGTTGGAAAAAGTGTTTTTGAAGCCTTAGGAGTTGAGCCCCTTTTATAGTGCTCCTGGGGGCGCCTGGGACGTCGGGGGCGCCTGACACGTGCCTTCGGATCTGAGTACCTCTATCCGAAGCTTGGTCAGTGCTTATCCCCTTTGAATAGGCTCTAGAGCTGATTGGGGCGCCCGGGACCTCCCGGGTGCCCAGCTTGACTAGGTTCGCTGGCTTCGTGGCTGATTTTGCTTCGACTCATCTTTGGCCTTGACCTTGGGCGCCCGGGACCTCTCGGGCGCCTAGCCTAGTGTTGATTTGAAGAGCTTCTTGCTTTACTGCTGTTTGGCTTTGACCTTGGGCGCCCGGGACCTCCCGAGCGCCTAACCCAGGTGCCTGCCCCTCTCCTTTGGGGCATTCTGAGCTGCAGAAACACATTCCTTTGGTCCCTGCATCCAAGGTTAGTTCCACCACAAACAAGGCAAGAATATTAGATCATTTTTTACAGCCGTAGCTGTCTTGGTTCTGACTTTGGGTCTCGCAAATGGAACCCTAGGTCGAATCGACGCCTACTGTTCCCTCGATGGGGAACGCGTCCTCACCTACTCCTCTCAGGAGAGTTTACCTTTTTGCCAACCGGCTCCTCCAGTTGGACTTTTGCCCAACAACCCTTCGCCAGGTGCCAAGCAACCCTTCGCTAGGTCTTTGATGCCTAGAAGCCCTTCGCCAGGTGTCTAGCAGCCCTTTGCCAGGTCTTCGATGCCTAGTAGTCCTTCACCAAGTGCCTAGCAGCCCTTCGCTAGGTCTTTGATGCCTAGCAGCCCTTCGCCAGGTCTTAGGGTTTCGATGCCTAGCAGTCCTTCGCCAGGTGCCTAGCAGCCCTTCGCTAGGTGCCCAGCAGCCCTTCACCAGGACTTCTTTCTGCACACTCATTGAACACATTAGATCACAAATAGTACTTAACTTTGAATCCTTTGCCAATATCAAAACAAGGTTCGATATGGTGCTTCCTGCACCAACAATCTCCTCCTTTTTGATTTATGGCAACACAATTCAAAGTTAAGTAGGGGCAGGAACCTGGGCTAGGCGCCCGGGAGGCCCCGGGCACCCAAGGTCAAAGCCAAACAGCAGTAAAGCAAGAAGCGCTTCGAATCAACACTAGGCTAGGCGCCCGGGAGGTCCCGGGCGCCCAAGGTCAAGGCCAAAGATGAGTCGAAGCAAAATCAGCCACGAAGCCAGCAGACCCAGTCAAGCTGGGCGCCCGGGAGGTCTCGAGCGCCCCAGTCAGCTCCACAGCCGATTCGAAGGCGATAAGCACTGACCAAGCTTCGGATAGAGGTTCTCGGATCCGAAGGCACGTGTCAGGCGCCCCCAGGAGCACTATAAAAGGGGCTCGACCCCTAAGGCTTCAAAAACACTTTTTCCAACACCTCCAAGCTTTTCGTTCAAGCGCTCTGCTCCGGCAAACTCCGTTCTCGACATTCCAGCGCCGACGACGACCCTCTACTCCGAAGTACGATCTACATCAGGACGTCGGTAATGAAAAGTGTAATTCATTTACTTACTGCACTATTCTTATATTAAATTTGTAAACCTTTGCGCGAATATAGAATTGCCCGCAATAAACGGTCAATGACCGTGGGCCTTGGAGTAGGAGCCGACTGCGACTCCGAACCAAGTAAAAACAATTGTGTTCTTTGTCTATTTTAATTCCGCTGCGTTTTCTCTTTCTTATCCGAAAAAGTTTTCACGATATTCACCCACCTCTATCGTGTTTCTCGATCCAACAAGTGGTATCAGAGCGGGGTAGCTCAAATTGGTGCAACCACCAATTTGGGAATTTTTTAGATTTTTACGAAATTATTTTATTTTTTAATCTTTCTCGTTAATCGAGGTTGGTGCAACACCACTCGATCATTATTTCAAATAAATAATATCTGTTGGTGCAACACTTTTTTTTAAATTTGAATTCTTATTTTTTTCACCATAAGTCAAAATTGATAAAACAATCAATTTTTAAAAAAAATTTTCATAATTTTTTTTATTATTTTAATATTTTTTTCTCCGAAATTCGTGCTACCTTAATTCGAGCAAATTTTCTCCCAAACATTGAAGTCTTACTTTTTCATCATTAATCAGAATTGATAAAACTAACATTTTCAAAAATTTGTCATTTTTTTTATTTTATCATTATTTTTACCTCGAAATTCGTGCAATATTTTTTGGGCTATTTTTTCCTTCTCCCGCACTACTAATTCAAGACCAAGTCTTGGTACATTTCTATTTTTTTCTTTTTGTATGCAAGATTTATCCTTAATGGCCAATCAAGAATGGAATAGTGTTCGTCCGCCTCTATTCTCTGGCTTGAACTTCAGAACTTGGAGAAGCCAAATGGAGTCCCTTCTGATAGCCCACATGGATTTATGACGGATCATCCAAACGGGATTCTCTTTTCCCGTAGAAGATGAGTTATCAGTCGAGTGGGACAAACTGGATGAACAAACCCTCAACCAAATCGAGACCGATGCAAGGGCAACTGCAATCCTACAATGTGGCCTAACCAAGGAGCAACTCGAACTAGTAGGTCCATTCAGATGTGCCAGAGAAATTTGGGAAAAGCTAATCAATCTACATGAAGAGAGCTCCGGTATTGAGATCATAGAAGAGTTAGCACCCGACTTCAAAATTGACTCCGAATCAGAAGATGAGAAAGAATCCATACTTGACTGCGAACTCGAGCCAGAGTCAGAAGACGAATTGACTAAGACAAAAATGATAACCAATTTCGAATCTGTTTTTGAATTACAATTAAATAATCAAACAGATACTGTAATGGTCGAGGAAGGTGTAATTTCTAGTGCACGGAAAGCTCCAAGAGAACAACCAAAGAAGAAGCTTCAACCTGTACCCGAGTCCAACTCAAACTCGGAATCAGAAGACAATGAAGGAGATCGACCCAAACTTGTCCGATTAGCTCGTGATCATTACAAGAGTACTGGACAAATGATAGGAAAAGGTAAGTTTTCAATATTTGAAAATCCAATATTTATCTCAAATAACGTGATTAATTCGTATAAATTAGTTAAGATTAATACGTTAGAAAACATAATTCACAACCTTACTGATTTTAAAAACACAGAGTTTTATTTCAATTATGATATAACTTAGATCATTTTTGTCATGTTTGCTTGTTTTTTTTGCTTAGATTTAGAATTGGATAATTTAAGGACAAAACGGTTTAGTTAAAATTTGAACAACATAGTATTGGGTGGAGGTGAGATGATAGTACGTTAGGGAAGCTCTTCTAATAAGGTCAAGTATGTCCTACTTGGTCTGTTTAGTCTGGTGGAACTAGCCGAAGCTATCGATCCAAGACCCAAGCTAGTTAGACCAAAATCTTTCAAGAAGTAACTTGAAGATGAATTTTCTATAAAAGGCTTTGTCAAGGAAAGGGTTGATGATCCAATAAGGCTACGGCCAAAGAAGGCCTAGTGCCTCACCAAGACCTGGAAGCCAATTATAGAAAATCAAATTCACTTTACTATTGTCAGATTTGAATCTAACACAAATTTTAAGTAAATCTTAGATTTAACACTAAATCAAAGATAAAAATTAATGCATCTCACAAAACAGTTAAGGATATCCTGTTTTGTCACTTAGAAATGGGTGAGATGCTTAGGACCTAAAAGTTTAGTCCAACCCAACCAACCTTTCAAACAGAATCGATTTTACATTTCAGAATTTAAACTTTAATAAATACTTTTGAAATTCTTATTTAATTCAACTGAACAACTTTCAAAATTCAAATTTAACCCTCTCAATTAATTTTAAAGTCCTCAAAAATCAAATTTAACCTTTTTGTTAAACTAAGAGTTAATGTTTCAAGTCATTATACTTAAAATTAGGTCTCTTTTGTTCACTTACCTGAAATTTATTTCTTAACATTTACTTCTTTCCTTTGCCATTATACAAATTCTAGAAAAATAAGCATGAAAAAATTCACCTTGGGGATTACTTAGGATATTTTTAAGAAAAATGTCTGCAGTCCGGGCTCTGATATGTACAGTGTTTCAAACTTAAGTTTTTTTTAACCTTCTATTTTTCTCTTGGAAATTATTTTAAATTTCTCCTTTTCAGTTCTCTATATTAACTTTTTCAAAAAAAAAAGAAAAAGAAATTATGTTTCAAATCATTAAAACAAAATATTTTTTTTGATTTTCTTCTCTTTTTTTTTGAATCAAACCCCAAGACTCAGAGGAGGAGTAACTTGTGGTCAACAAGCCTCCTAGGACTGTGTCAGGTTTAGGGGGAGTTCAAATTAAAAGAAGTTTAAAAATACTATGTTCTTAAATTATCACTCGTGTTTTTCGAAAAACTATGCTATCATATGTCTTTCAAATACTCATTTTTTAAGAAATGTTAATACTTCAAAATTCATTTTTAGAATTGTGCTTGATTCCCTTTTTGATTTTGACAAACCCTAAAGACACAAAGGAAGTCTACTTCATGATCTACAAGGACTCCTAGGAAGTGTCAAATTTAGGGGGAGTCTAAATCGAAAGAAATTATTTCTGACAATTATTTTTCAAAATTATTAGATAATTCTTATAATTTGAATCAAACCTTAAAACTCAGAGGAAGATCGCTTGTAGTCAACAAGTTTCCTAGGACTAGGTCAAGTTTAGGGGGAGTTCAAATTAAAAGAATTATTGAGCATTTTCAATATTATATGTTTTCATGCACTACACTCTTAAAATCCTTTTGAAAACATAAATAATTTTTCTTTCAAAATAATATCCTTTTAAATCATTTTGCTTATATATGTACCATCAATTTCAAAATTTTACATTACTTTGGAATACTTTTAAAATCCTTTTAGAATACTTTTGAAAATAATACTTACTTGACTTTGGAAAATTTTCTAGGACACTTAGGGAAATATCCTTGTAGTTAACAAGGTTTCCTAGGATTGTGTCAGACTGGAAAAGAAACCAAGTCAAGTATTATGTTTTCAAATAAAATTAAAATTTTTAAAATATTATCTTTCAAAAAGTACTTATATTCTTCAAAATATAATGTTTTCAAAAGTACTAATACTTTTCAAGACACTAATGTTTACAAAGTACAAATATTTTTGTGCAATACTAACATGTGTCAAAGATCAATTTATCCAATCTTGTTTAAAGTGAAAATGTCTACAAATACAATTTTTTTTAATCATACAATACCTTTGAAAGTGGAGTTTTGTTGGTGCAATTTAAGCTTTTTACTGTGCTTTCAAGAGTTATACTATGTATTTTTATGTTTTCAAAACTCATAGGCTCTGATAAACAATTTTTTTCTTAAAACTTCTTTCAAAATATATTTCTTTATTGATATATATCCTAGGGGGAGAGTAGAAAAAGTGTGAAATTAGAAATTAAAGTATTCCTTAAACTTTTTCCCCTTTTTCAAAGAAAATTTTTCTTAGAAACTCTCAAAATATTTTCACTTTAACCTAAGTTTATTTTAACTTAGAATGTCCATTGTGATACTCAGTAAATTTTGTTTCAAAATAGTATGACAGACTGAACTTATGATTATTTCGAAAGATTAATTTGTATGTTTTTTTACAAAGGGAAAATTTAATATCATAGGGGAGCTTAGTGCAATGGTTTAATTTTGCAAGTTTTTTTTGGAAATATTCTAAAACATAAGGAGAGAAAGGAAAGCTTAAATTGTTCAAAATCAAATTTTTTTTCAAAAGCTCTCTCTTATTCAAAAAGCAAAGTTGAATTTCCTAAGCATGTCTAAGTGTTTCAAATTTTTTTACATGTTTTTTTCAAAGTAAAATTTTCCTTAGTAAAAAAAATTGTCTGAGCAAAACCTTTTGAAAAATTTTTTTGGCAAATGTTTCTAAGTAGAGTTTTTGTTGGTAAAAAAACTTGTCTAGAAATTCCATAAAGATTTTGTGTCCAAGCAAATTCTTCTAAGTGTGCAATTTTTTTTTAAAAAACAAAATTTTCCAACTCTCAAAGTTGAATTTTTCAAAGGAAATTTGGCTTCAAAATTTTGCCTAAGTAATTTGTTTTGTAAAAGTTTTTAACAAAATTTAGGCTTGCAAAGCTTTTCAAAATAGAAAATTGTCTAAGTGTAAAAAGTTTTTGGTGCAAAGGCTTTTACTCTTTTTTTTGAAAAACACTTTGTCAACTGTGACGACCCACCTTCTGGTACTAAGCTTTAAGGCGGATCACTACTAACTAACTAACTAACTAATTAGTGATTTCTTATAATGTTAAACCAACTGGGAGAATTTAAAATTTCTTATTTCGCTATTTGCTGAACTAACAATTCATAATCATGTTTAAAGTACAGCCAAAATAAAGAAAAAAGTTTAATTTTATTAGCTTGGCCAGGATTTGACCCCTAGACCTCTTAGCTGTAACACTAAAGCACTAACCAGCTGCTCTATACCACTTCTTTTCAATGGTACCAGTCGACTGCTATATAGACAGTCGACTGGTATCGGCCACAGAAACTTTCTGTGCCCGGCACTAGTCGACTGGCCTCATGGCAGTCGACTGGTGCATCGAACAGTAGGTTCTGTTCGATATCGCAGTCGACTGGTTCTGAACCAGTCGACTGGCACGCCTGAAAACCTGCATTTCAGACCTGAAAACTATCTCCAACGATCCACAAAACATATACTTCCAAGACATACAAAGACATAACTCCATTTCTATACTCTATATTAGTTTTATGAACATTTTAGCAACTCAAAACGAATCCAATAACTTGAAATTAGAATCCTTGCGAGATTTAACAAAACTATCAAAACGTAAGCAAAACACTCTAGAGTTTGTACCAAACTTAACCTCTATGCGTAGTTTAAACAAAGTCATTCATTCTACCACTTCAAAACACCAAAACACATGTTCTACAAGACTTAGCCCAAAGATCTCTTCCACGGTTCCACCGCCACTGAACATCAAAGCAAGTCCCTTCGCCTCCTTAACTTATGCTTTTTCTTTACCTTTATCTGCAATAGAAGGAAAATGCAACTAATAAGCAAATTGCTTAGTAAGTAAATCCTAACTCACAAATCCAAACGATAAGGGATAAACATGCTCTTTTCAAATAATGCTTACTTCAAAACACATGCACTTTGAAATACTTACACATGGAAACTTTCACATACTTATTATGCTCAATCATGCTTGAAAACATTTACTAGCATTAAAACATTGGCAAATCTAACATGCTCATAATTTCTTTTGAGACTTGCTACTTATGCATTTCCATACTTTAAACCACTAACTTCCTTGCTCTTGCTCTTTAACATGCTTGTAACATAACAATGTTAACATACATAGCAAAACATATGCTTAAACTGAAAACACTTACATATACTCATATACTTCAAAATAATAATCAACTTTCTTAGGCCTTGACAATGCACCTGGTATCAGTGTACCAATGCGTGCATCCCTAATAGGTTTCGGGGTAGCTAGCCACCGCACCCTATTAGAGCTTCTTTCTAACTTTCTGTGGGCCTCTCTTTTGCCCGGTACATGTCACTTTACAAAAGTAAAATACTTTCTTATTCATAATGCTTATACTTATCAAGCTATCTTTCTTTTTACATAAGTCTTTGCACTACAAAACTTTACCTTTCTCACTTGGAACTTTCATCGAGCACCTTGCGTGCCCTTAACCCAAAACTCATCTTTGGGACTTTTCAAGAACTTGACCTTTCATGCTTAGATCACACATATAAAATCTACTCCAATTCAAGTTCTATGATTAAAAACATGTATTCTTGAGAAACTTAAATCACACCATAAACAATATTCTCCAAGCATGCACTTAGATTACAAAATCAAGGTTCTACAACAAGAAAACTACATGCGAAGCTACTCCTATTGCAGGTGAGTGATTTACTTACCCTTTTCTTGAAGAAAACTCACTAAGTATCTCGAAACTCCTAACGTAGGGTTCTTTTCCTCTTCCTTTGCAAGAAAACTTCACCCTTGGCCCTAGGGAAGAAGCCCTAGGTTTTCTACTTCAAGAGGAAGAAGAAGGAGGAGAAAACTCTCCTTTTCTTCCCTGTTTTTTGCAGCCTCCCACCCTGCTCGCGCGGCCTCCTCCAAGCCCTAATGGGGTCTTAACTTAACTTAAGTGGAAGTTTAAATACCTCTTCATGAAACGGGCTAAATCAACTATAATATTATTTCGCTTCATCTTTTTCTTTGCTTAATACCCTTGCCCAGCTGGTTACTTGGACTTGCTTAGGGATTGGCTTCTTGCGTGGTCGCGAGATCAATCCCCACCTGACCCTTTAATTTTTTTTCTTTTTATTTTAATTCCGAAAAATGCTAGAAAAATTTCGAAAAATCCCTAATAATACCAGAAAATTATTGGGTGTTACAATCCTCTCTACCTTATAAAAAGTTCATCCTCGAACTTAGAACAGCTCTGGATACCTTTGCCTCATGCTATCTTCTGATTCCCAAGTTGCCTCTTCATACTTCTTATTCAGCCATAAGACTTTCACTAATGGTACCACTTTGTTCCTCAGCTTCTTATCTGCTCGATCTATTATCTGAATAGGTCGACTTTCATAACTGAGATCTTCTTGAACTTGTACCATCTGTGGCTTAATCGCTTGGTTGGCATCTGGGATGTGCTTCTTTAACATTGAGACATGGAACAACATTGTGTATTGCTGACATCTCTGAGGGTAGCTCCAACTCATAAGCTACTTTGCCAACTCTTTTCGTCACTAGGTAGGGTCCTATGTATTGAGGACTTAGCTTGCCTTTCTTGCCAAATCTCATTACACCCTTCATAGGAGCTACTTTGAGAAAAACTGTATCCCCAACTTCAAACTCTAACGGCCTACGGCGTACATCGGCGTAACTCTTCTGCCTACTCTGAGCAGTCTCTATCTTCTAGCGGATGCTCTTTATAGCTTCTGTGGTATCATCTATAAGATCAGTCTATGACCCCATTTCTTTCTTCTCACTACCTTCATACCAACAGAGAGGAGATCTACACTTCCTACCATAAAGAGTTTCATAGGGTGCCATACCAATAGTGGCTTGGTAATTGTTGTTGTAGGCAAACTCAGCTAAACATAAATACTTGCACCAACTGCCCTTGAAGTCCAATGCACAAGCTCTGAGCATATCTTCTAGAACCTGATTCATTCTCTCTGTCTGTCCATCAGTCTGGGGATGGAAAGTTGTGCTGAATTTCAGTTTGGTGCCTAACGCTGTCTGTACACACTCCCAAAAGTGTGACGTGAAACGACCATCCCTATCAGAGATAATGGTCTTCGGGACTCCGTGTAGTGGGATCACTTCTTGCACATATAACTGGGCTAACTTTTCAATCGAGTAAGACACTCTGATTGCCAAAAAGTGGGCAGACTTGGTCAATCTGTCAACTATCACCCAAAGAGCATCATAGTCATTAGTTGTCTTTGGTAAACCAACTATGAAATCCATGGCTATGTCTTTGTAACGCCCGCCCTTAAATCACACCATAAACAATATTCTCCAAGCATGCACTTAGATTACAAAATCAAGGTTCTACAACAAGAAAACTACATGCGAAGCTACTCCTATTGCAGGTGAGTGATTTACTTACCCTTTTCTTGAAGAAAACTCACTAAGTATCTCGAAACTCCTAACGTAGGGTTCTTTTCCTCTTCCTTTGCAAGAAAACTTCACCCTTGGCCCTAGGGAAGAAGCCCTAGGTTTTCTACTTCAAGAGGAAGAAGAAGGAGGAGAAAACTCTCCTTTTCTTCCCTGTTTTTCGCAGCCTCCCACCCTGCTCGTGCGGCCTCCTCCAAGCCCTAATGGGGTCTTAACTCAACTTAAGTGGATGTTTAAATACCTCTTAATGAAACAGGCTAAATCAACTATAATATTATTTCGCTTCATTCTTTTTTGTGCTTGATACCCTTGCCCAGCTGGTTACTTGGACTTGCTTAGGGATTGGCTTCTCACGTGGTCGTGAGATCAATCCCCACCCGACCCTTTAATTTTTTTTCTTTTTATTTTAATTCCAAAAAATGCTAGAAAAATTCTGAAAAATCCCTAATAATACCAGAAAATTATTGGGTGATACATCAACAAACTTAGAAGTTTTACAATAACTCAAAAATCTCTATTAGAAACCTTGTTCGCCCATGTATGTTTTTGATATATGTCAAAGGGGGAGGAAAGGTCAAAGATAAGTATTTTATGACATAAGTATTCAGGGTTCTAGGGGGAGTATGAGAAATAAAGGATTTTTTTTAAATCTACATTTATTCAGTTCATAACTGCTATACTTCATTGATTTCTACCTTCTTAAGATTGCTATACTTCATTGTTTTCTTACCTTTTATTATTAACTGTTATAAGTTTTTACTTAACTTTGAATTGTGTTGCTATAAATCAAAAAGGGGGAGATTGTTAGTGCAGGAAGCACCATGTCGAACCTTATTTTGATATTGGCAAAGGATTCAAAGTTAAGTAAAAACTTATAACATTTAATAACAGAAGGTAAGAAACAATGAAGTATAGCAATCTTAAGAAGGTAGAAATCAATGAAGTATAGCAGTTATGAACTGAATAAATGTAGATTTAAAAAAATCCTTTATTTCTCATACTCCCCCTAGAACCCTGAATACTTATGTCATAAAATACTTAACTTTGACCTTTCCTCCCCTTTTGACATATATCAAAACAAGGTTCGATATGGTGCTTCCTGCACCAACAGGCCGGTGGGCTTGGCAGCCAAAGGAGGCCGGTGGCGCATGGGTTAGGGTTTTGCTAGGCGTGAAGAAGTGATCATTTGGAGCCCTTGATGATTCCGGATCTTGGTAGCTCGTCGCCCACACGATGTCCAAGAGGGAAGGGACATAAGGTAGAAGGCTACGAGGTAAAAGAAGGTATAAATTTCTTCCTTGCCTCCTTGTTATTCTATCATTTTATGTGTAGATTAATTAATTATCATGTTCATAATTATTTGTTAATTATTGTTGATAATTAATTAATTGGACCCTGATAATAAACACAAAAACCGGTGATCTACTCGTCGTCTTTTCCGTGGTCGAACCGTTAGGCAAATTACAAGGCTCGATCTTTGAGATTGGCTAAGTTGTAATTCGAACCGATCGATACGATGATGAGACAATCGTTTGGGAGATGGGTCTCCATTAGGATTAATTATTTTTAATTCGTAGACATGGAGAGGTCTCTCAAGGACGACCAGGTATTCACTTAGGAAACTCGCCAAGCCATTCCCAATAGCTCAAGGGGCCAAGACCCTTGGTATTCATTAGATGAGTATAAATACCCCTCCTTGTCAATGACTAATGGGGCATCCCTCTTCTTCCTTTTTCTTCCTCCTTGGCCAAAACTCCCAAGTCGAGGTTCTTAGGGTGTGTGAACTATCCTAAGTTGCTAGCAAAACTAAGGTGGTTCTTCTCCGAGGCATAGATCATGTTCGTGTGGATACTACTAGAGGCACGGACACTTGAATGTGCAAGAGATCCATTAAACCAAGGATTAGCGGGATAAGCGAAAGGCACACTTCAAAGGTATATCTATTAGATAGATTAAACATCTTATGGAATTTTCGCATAGATCACTCAAGGGATCTTATTTTCCGCTGCGTTTTTATGTTGTTGTCTCATAAAGATCCCTACAGAGAGTTGGTCTCCCTAGAATGACATTATACGATGATGGGACATCCACCACCATGAAGGGAGTTCTTCTCATCTTTTGTAAGATATCATCCCCGATGAACAGGGACAACGAAATCTGTCCTAGTGGCTGCATCCGATGCCAGTGAAGCCGAACAGCAGTGTCACAGCTCACCCTCACCTACTTGCCTATGGTCTAGTGCCGCCTTGTACAAGATGTTGACGGAGCTTCCTATATACACGAAAATATGTTTAACCACATAATTAGCTTTGCGAGCAAGAATTACCAGTGCATCTTCATGGGGAGCTTTAACATCCTCCAGATCATCAGGACCGAAGGAGATGACCGACCCTTTGCGCTTCTCTTTGCTCATCTCGATGGCGTAGTTTTCCAACCTACGCATGTGAGACTTCCTTGCCCGATGTGAGTCCCCACCAGTCGGGCCTCCTAAGATCATTCTGACATGACCTGACGAAGGTCCTCGGGCTAGAGCCTTTCCCTTCCCTAGGTCTCACTCTGGTATGGTAGATCGGCGGGGTGAGGCCTCCTTGGATCTCCCTTTCGAAAGTGATCCAGCTTGCCTCTTCAATTCTTCTTCCCCTAATTGCTATCGCCTAACAGATCGGCTTCAGCGAGGGGATCTTCGCCGATACCCCGAGTTGCTCCACTTCTTCCGTGGCTTATCATCTGTTGTGGGATTGGTGCCGTCGATAGAGGGGGGGGGGTGAATATTGACTCGTAAAAATTCTTTTGGAAACCTTCGTCGTTTGTTTGTTCGTTCTAGACAGAGTTAGTAACACAGTGAAAAAATAAAGAAACAAACAAAAGACACAACTCAGAGTGCACGTAGGTTTTTACTTGGTTCCCAATCCCCAGGGTCAGTACGTCCAAGGCCTAAGCACGGGAAGCGCCCATCCACCAATGGTCACCTTTCCGGACTTTCCGGAAACGAAAAAACCCGTCATACAGTGCAAGTATTACAACCAAAAGATTAAGAAATTGAGTGCAAAAAAATAAATGCAAACTAAAGAAAAATCGAAGACCCGACCGATCTAGAACTCCGAAGTGCAGCGCACTTTCTCCTGGAGCCTCCTTGGTCGTAGAGCATCATCTCTAATGATTTTCTATGCTTGGAAAGCTTAGAATGTCATAGCAGTTGTTTTTCTGAGTTGAGGGGTCGAACCCCTTTATATAGTGTCTTCTTGGGCGCACTAGAGCCTCTAGGGCGCCTCATTGGCCGTCAAAACTTCATCCGAAATGTGAACTTCGCGAAGCTGATAAGATGGGATGTCTTGGGCGCCCAAGAGCTTACTGGGCGCTAGGATCATCCAGGCGCCTAGATGCATGGGGGCGCCTGTATCCATTCCAGCGCCCAGGAGCAGCTTTCCAGGCTTCTCTTGTGTTTATTCACCTGCTTTGCCTCCAAATCTAGGTACCAGCAAGATATACAAACACATATATAATCTTAGTCATAACGATTGGTTCTAACTTTGGATTTCTCGCGAAACCCTAGGTCGAACCGAGTTCCCTTCCCGGGGAACACGCCTTCGCCTACTCTTCTTAGGAGAAGTTTGGCAACCGGCTCCTGTTGGGACCGGGTGCATGTTGACATGGATGCGGATTCGTAATTTTAAAATTAATTACGTGCAGCGGAAGGTTTAGCATAAATAATTTCTCTAAATCATTTAACCACACATCTAAGCATGCAATTTTATCTTGTATAGACATGATCATATATTTGAAATTTTGCAGAAATATAAACTAATTTACATATTACCTCGCGTAACTCGAAAGAAGGGACGAGATCCAACTGTAAGCGTCCCTTGGATGCTCTGCCTCTATTCGCGTCCACGCCGAGTATCTTCGGGATGACTTCGCAAAGCCAAGAGTTTCCGAAGACTAACCACAAAAGGATGGCCGGAATCAAAATTCTGGCGAAGCAAAAGAAGAGGCTTGCGGCAAAAAGATCCTTGCGACAAACTCTAATTCCGGCAGCACCTTCTTCCGGCCAAGAGATGGCCGGAGCTTCCTTCTCCGGCAGCAGGTGGTGGTCGGTAGGGAAAGGGCAGGGGCGGGCGGTTGGTGCTCCTTCTTGGGGCTGGTTGGCGCACGACAAGAAGGGGAGAAGAGAAGGAGAGAAAGTGAGGGAGAGAGCCTATGCCTTCATCTCTATGATTATTCACACCCAAGCCTTGCCTTGGGTCCTTTATATAGTGGCCTCTCAACCATCAAGCCTCTCAAATATGGAATAACATATTCCATCATGCCAAGTTTGATTTTATATCATGGTTAAAATCATATTTTAATTCATGATAAAAAATCAATCAAGTCTCTTCTCTCCTATGGAATAAATTTCCTTATCATGGTAAATCAATCCATGATTGATTTTATAAAATAAACCAATCCATGGTTCATTTTAATTTCCATGAAAAATAAACCAAACCTTGGTTTATTATATAAAAATTTATATCATCCATAATTTTATAAAACAAACCACACTTGGTTTATTTTATAAATTGAACTAAAAACTTGGTTCTCTCCCTTTGTTGTGGCCGGCCAAGCAAAGAGGATGGAGGCCCTCTTTGGCCGGCCCATCCAAGCCAAGCCCCAATGAATTAAACTTATTTAATTCATCTATTAAGTCTTCAAAAGACTTAGTCATTTTACGTTTCCAATGCATCTCTGAAAAATTCAGATTCGACTTATCGTTTGGCTCAACCAAACTTATTCTCTCTTGATTGGAAAATCCAATTTCCAACTCATTTTAAATCCCTCGAATTACTCGTAGTGCGTGTGACTAAATAGGCTTTTGATTTATGTTGGTCGTCTATAATTAATCAATTAATTATAGAACGATCATGAGTGGCACCTAGTAGTACATCATGATCCCCAATTAATCGAAAGATCAACGGTTGCCCTCAGAAACAATTCTAAAACCCTTCAGCAGCTATAATGAATTGTGCCCCATTCCCTTCACCATCTTATACCCACTTAGTTTAGGACGTGGTCTATGTGTGTCAGTCCCCACTAGGCTGACTACGTCACACCTAGCCCAAGTAACATTTTCTCGTCCTACGGATTCTAATTACTCTCATGTATTTAAGATATTCATACTCTGAACATGTCATGCTCTGGCCAGAGGCTTCGAGTAACAATCCGACGATAGGCCTTGGGTATACATCTCCTCGCAAGGAGTGGTGAATCCTTTATAGGCTGTTCAAACATCTTCGGGCACTTCGGCTTATACCCAATCATCCTGGGTTTACACCTCCTTGGAGATGCTTGCTTAAGATGTCAAAGTATAAGTCTCCATGACCAAGATGACTTGAACACCACAAGTCAAAGGAACATCGCACTTAAGCTGCAGTAAGAACTTCACTGACATATCTATATGTAGACTACCATATGAAGTTGTACAGCCAGTCACTCCAATGAACTAGTTCCCTTAACTAGCATTCATGTTTATCTCCGGACATCTCAATGTCACCAGCCAGTGAGAATCAGCTGATTAGAGAATAACCCATGCTAGTCTCAACAGAATTGATAGTGTTCGTATTTATCAATTCATCGACTAGGGACAATTTCAATACTTCACAATTGCACATGTAGAGATAATCACTAGTTGTGAATTCATCACAAATTCTCTCATGCTATGAATTGTATTGCGGACATTCAGTAAATGAGTTTAAGATCTCAATCAAATACACAAACATGTATACTCAAATAGTGAATATTCATTTATTAAAATAAATGATTACAATCATAAGGCGATTGCCTTAGGACACTTCTCTCATATCACTAACAAACTCCCACTTGGCCTAATGCCAATCGCTATGGTACCCAATACCACAGGCTCTAACATGACCCTCAAACTTGCTTTGAGGCAAGGCCTTAGTTAAAGAATCTGCTAAATTCCTTTCAGTGGAAATTTTCTCAATTTGTATGTCATTCCTACTTATAATCTCTTTGATCAGATGATAGCGGCGAAGCACTTGTTTGGATCACTGATGAGACCATGGTTCCTTTGCTTGTGCAATAGCTCCATTGTTGTTGCAGTAAACCGGTATTGCTTCATCAATGGTTGGAACCACACCAAGTTCTGAGACAAACTTCTTGATCCAGACTGCTTCCTTTGATGCTTCCGAAGCTGCAATATATTCCACTTCCGTGGTAGAATCCGCTACGGTGTCTTGCTTAGAACTCTTCCAACTTATTGCGCCTCCATTCAAAATAAATACGTATCCAGACTGAGATTTGGAGTCATCCTTATCTGTCTGGAAACTGGCATCTGTATACCCATGTATTACCATATCACCTTCTCCATATATTAGGAACACATCCTTAGTGTTTCTTAAGTACTTGAGGATTGTCTTGACAGCCGCCCAATGATCCATTCCTGGATCAGACTGGTATCGGCTTGTGACGCTCAGAGCATACGATACATCGGGCCTAGTACATAACATAGCATACATGATAGATCCTATCACGGATGCATAAGGAATCCTATTCATGCAAATCCTCTCGTCTTCTGTGCGCGGACACATAGACTTCGAAAGGTTGATCCCATGCCTGATGGGAAGGTAACCTTTCTTGGATTCCGACATGCTAAACCTTTTTAGCACTCGGTCTATATACGTAGACTGTGAAAGACCAAGCAACCGTTTTGATCTATTCTATAGATTCTAATCCCAAGGATATAGGTTGCTTCTCCCAGGTCTTTCATGGAGAAAGTTTTGGACAATCAAATTTTAACTGACTGTAAGACTGATATATCGTTTCCTATAAGTAATATGTCATTGACATATAACACTAGGAATACGACTGCACTCCCACTAACCTTCTTGTACACACAAGGTTCGTCAGGATTTTGTGAGAAATCAAACTCTTTGATTGTCTCATCAAAATGGATGTTCCAGCTCCTGGATGCTTACTTTTGTCCATATATGGATCGTCGAAGCTTGCATACTTTGGTTTTATTAACCGATGTGAAACCTTCAGGTTGTATCATGTATACATCCTCAAGCAGGTTTCCATTAAGGAAAGTTGTTTTCACATCGATTTGTCATATCTCATAATCATAATGAGCTGCTATGGCCAGGAGCATCCGAATGGATTTAAGCATAGCTACTGGCGAATAGGTTTCGTCATAACCAATTCCTTGTTTCTGACGATATCCTTTTGCCACTAATCTAGCCTTAAAGGTAACAACATTACCTTCCATGTCGGTTTTCTTCTTGAAAACCCACTTGCACCCTATGGGCTTAATCCCTTCAGGTGGGTTAACCAAGTCTCATACTTGATTTTTGTACATGGAATCCATTTTCGGCTTTGGCTTCAAGTCATTTATCCCTTTCTGAATTTTTCTGAACATCTTCATAACTGATAGGTTCGTCATCGTTAATGAGTAACACATCGTTCGATTCACTTATGAGAAATCCGTATCTCTCTGGAATATTGCGTGTCCTATCAGACCTACGAAGAAGTGGTGTTGTTTTAGGTTCAACTGATAGCTCATCATTATGAGTTATTGGTTGTGGGTCTAGACTAGGTGTCTCTGTAATGTCTATTGGAGTTTCTTAAACTTTTTCAAGTTCAATGCTACTCCCACTATTTTCTTGTAAAAGAAATTCTTTTTCTAGAAATACAACATGCCTTGAAACAAATACCTTTTGTTCCAAGGGATGATAGAATTGGTAACCTTTCGTTTCCTTAGGGTATCCAATAAATAGACATTTATCAGACTTAGCATCCAATTTGTCTGATACAGTCCGCTTTACATAAGCAGGACAACCCCATATCTTTAGGTGAGATAAATGAGGTTTCTTACTATTCCACGTCTCATATGGAGTAGTAGAGACTACCTTGGTCGGGACTCTGTTTAGTAAGTAAACAGCTGTCTTAAGCGCATAGCCCCAAAAGGATTTTGGAAGAGTTGCATGATTCATCATAGATCTAACCATGTCCATCAAGGTTCGGTTACGCCTCTCAGATACACCATTATGCTGTGGTGTATATGGCAGAGTCCATTGAGACAATATCCCATTGTCCCTAAGATAATCTTGAAACTCTTGACTTAAGTATTCACCACCCTGATCGGATCGAAGTATCTTAATACTTTTGCCAAGCTATTTCTCTACTTCACTTCTGAACTCTTTGAATTTCTCAAAAGCTTCAGATTTGTGTTTCATTAAGAACACATACCCGAATCGTGAGTGATCATCAATAAAGGTAATGAAGTAACTATAGCTTCCTTTTGCAAGAGTTGACATTGGTCCACATACATCAGTATGTATTAGACCAAGCAATTCTCCCACTGGTTTACCTTTTCCGGAAAAGGGTAATTTAGTCATCATGCCTTTTAAGCATGATTCGCATGTATCAAATGAACCGGGTTCAAATGATTCTAGAATTCCACATCGGTGTAATTTGGTCATGCGTTTCTTACTTACATGGCCAGGACGACAATGCCACATATAGGAGTCTATTTGATTATCTATTCAAGCACGTTTGTTGCTAACTTCGATATTGAAAACGTCACCGGATAAATCTAACGTGTAGATACCATTGCATAAAGTTTCGGTCCCATAAAGAACACCATTTAAAGTTATGTAACAGCAATTGTTACTAAAAGTTAAATGATAACTCTTTTCATTTAAGCATGAAATAGATACAATGTTCTTTATTAACGAAGGAACAAAATAACAATTATCCAATTCTAAGACAAGTCCAGTAGGGAGCTTTAGCAAATATGTTCCGATGGCAACAGCAGCAATCTTTGCTCCATTTCCAACTCGCAAATTCGTTTCTCCCTTGACGAGTCTTCTTCTATTCCTTAGCCCCTGTATGTCATTACATATATGTGAGCTACACCCAGTATCAAGTACCCAGGTGTCCGAGAAAATAGAGTGACATTCAATAACGAACATACCTGAAGAGGATGGGGCATCGGATGCCTTCTTCTTCAGGGACTCAAGATAAACCTTGCAGTTTCTTCGCTAGTGGCCCTCCTTGCCGCAATGATGGCAAGTGCCTTTTGGTACCTTTTCAAACTTTTTGACCTTTTTCTTCCTTCCCTTATTTTGTTCTTTGGGCTTCCTCTTAGAGCCTTTCTTTGAGGAACCAACTAACAGTACCGTCTTCTGATCCTGCTTTACAGAAGGCTCTACAATCTTCAGCAGGTTAAGCAACTCAGGAATGGTAGTCTCTAGTTTGTTCATCCGATAGTTTATCACAAACTATGAGTAACTCTTGGGCAAACAATGCAGAATTAAGTCAATACTTAGTTCATGATCTATTGCAAATCCGAGTGTGCCTAGTCGCTCAATGTACCCCAACATCTTCAACACAAACTGTGAAACAGAAGCGCCTTCCTGCATCTTTGAGGTGAAGAGGAGTCTGGAGTCCTCAAACCTTTCGGATCTCGCCTGCTCGTCAAACAGCTCATGAAGATGGAAGACGATGGTATGAGCATCCATATGCTCATGCTGCTTTTGTAGCTCAGGTACCATAGCGGCCAGCATGATGCAACTCGCAAGTTCAGAATCGGTCACATGTTTCTGATAGGCCATTAACTGGTCTGGAGTTGCATCTTCAGGAGGATGGTTGGGAAGTTGTTCTTCAAGGACATAAGCAATTTTTTCTGCCTTGAGGACTATCCTCAGGTTTCGAAGCCAGTCCATGAAGTTTAGCCCAGTCAGCTCATTGGTGTCCAAAATGGAACGCAAATTCAGAGAAGACATGATCAGGTGATCATCCTAGAAATACAAATTGAGGTTATGTGATGAGAATGATAAAGAATGCATCAATATACATTATTTAAATCCTATTTATTTTTTGAATTGAATAACTCTTTTTATCAATTCAGGAGATCTTAGGAACATCTCCAAATAGGTTGATATCCAACCATAGATTAAGA